>MU380308.1:62394-88467 GCA_022495085.1 Xylaria sp. FL1042
TAAAACTTCCCCGGTGGCTGGGTTTTTTGGTTTTTTTTCTTTTGGCTTTATAAATTCAAACCGTTTTTTTTTTTAATTGGGTGGTATTAATTTTTCTTTTTTTTTTTCCTTTTAACCCCCCCCCCCCCCCCCCCCCCCCCAAATTATTTCCTATCCCTTAGTAGAACTGGGATATGATGGGAAACGATTGATTATACGGATACACACCCAAAGCCGTACCCTGCGCTTTCACTTATGAGCCCTTTCACACCTTTTCTATAAGAAACCCTCGCACGCTTACAGCATTCTCCTCCGCGTCATATCTTCGACCAGCACTGTCACTCAGTTAAATACCTCCCATGTTCATCTTCGTCACGGCTTCAGTCGCACTTTGTCGGCTCATCTCGTCTCTGCGCGTTTTCCTTTGATGTTCAATGTTCTAACCCCGACTCGTCTCTGGACAGGGCTCATCGAGAATTATACTGCTTCTCCATACCGTTTCCGCCAAATACAAGAGAGCATCCAGAACATAGCTCGTGGCCCTTCAGGTCACACCCCACAACCCACCATGCCCAATTCCTTTCCAAATGGTGCGGCCTACAACTACTCTGGAAGGGGCGCCGACTTTTCATCACCACAACGATTCACTGGGGCAAGCAATACGGCACAGCCGCTTCCTAGCTTCTCCAGCACAGCTGGTAGTAATAATCTTAATTACTATAAGAACGCTCACCAGGCTCTGCGTGACTTGCAGTTCAAACCCTCTCCTTTTTACTCCATCATTTCGAGGATCGGTGACGTCCGTACCTGTGATGGTAAGAAAACCACTCCAATCTTGAAATGCGCTTCTAACAGTATCGTTAACGGACTTTGTAGTGATGGCACAGCACAGGAATACCATTCACTTAACCATAAAGATTTGCGATCACCCAAACCTCGCCAATCTTGGGAACGATAGGTCATATCGTGTTATGGTGTTCTGCGCAGCGGACAACAGCGGTATTCAGGATATTGCATTCCCGCACCAAAGCGAGGTCAAGGTTAACGGAGGAGAGATTAAAGCAAACCTACGAGGGTTGAAAGGAAAGCGAGGGACTACGCGCCCAGTAGACGTTACCAGTTCGCTGCGTCTGAGGCCCCCTAATTATGGCAACAACATCGAGTTCACATACGCACTCACTGATAAGGTGAAGAAGCACGACCCGTCTCCCGTAACAACAGTGAGCAAAATGGCATTGGTGTCGGATAGCGAGTATATTTGTGTCACTTATTACTAACATGATGTGAAACAGAAATTCCACTTAGCGGCATACCTTTGCAAGATGGTGTCCGTCGATGAACTTGTCACTAAGATCCGGGGCAGGAAAATCACCAAGTCTACCGTCGTTCAAGAGAGTATGCTGTCCTGCTCGACTCCACTCTTCTAAGATAGTTCTGACCATCAGCAGTGACCAAGAAGGCAAATGACCCCGACGTGGTCGCCACCTCAACCGTCTTATCTTTAAAATGTCCACTTAGTTACACGAGACTGACAACACCATGTCGATCTGTGCTCTGCGCGCATGTCCAGTGTTTCGACGCCAAGTCGTATCTGCAGTTGCAGGAGCAAGGGCCTCAATGGGTTTGCCCGGTATGCAACCAACCGGCTCCATTTGAGAATTTGGCAGTAGACGAATATGTCAGAGATATTCTTGAGAATACGACAGATGCAACTGAGCAAGTCACTATTGAACCTGATGGCCAGTGGTCGTCTCAATTAACAGAAACCGCGCCCAAGAAGTCTCGCCCTTCTAACGGGAACGCGAGCATCGATGTTGAAGACGATGTATCTGTCGTCACAGATAACCCTAGCCATAGCAATGGGGTGTATAGCAGCACCCCACGCCCCTACGCTACACCGATTCGAACCTTTATGAGTGGGGGAACGCCCAGCTCTAGCTCGAGAGAGCCTTCGGGCGCACCAAGATCTGGAGGTACCAAGCGACCAGCTGCCGAAGTCATTGACCTTACTCTTGATAGTGATGAGGACGACGCACCGCTTTTTAGGCCCATCAAAAAGGCTAGAGTGGCTGATATGTAAGAAGTGTTGTAAATCAGGGTTTGACCAGGCCTTGCCTGCTCGCGTTTTCGTACCTTTTCTCGGCGGCGTTAGGAGTAGAGCGCCATAATTGTAGACTAAAGGGATTGCTTTCAACCGCATGCAAGCAATGATGGTTTCTAGGCGTTTGTAGCATATGACTCTTGCATCTGAAGGAAAGCAAAATCCGTTGGCCGGGGCACGGGGAGAGATGGATCTCCTTTGTGGGATATATCAGCAATTTGCGTTGCGCTCATTAGAGGCTTTCACGTGTTCTGAGGTGGACATATTTCATGATAGGTAGTTGGTTGAAGTCCTACATTATACAAGCTCATATTACATACAAGACGATTGCCCCTGCTAATAGTGACCCGAAATATCATTGCCCAAGCCCCAACGAAATCGCCGCAACGCAGAATTGGATTAATTCTACCGGTTCCTGCTGCGTCTTGACTTTAGCTCAGACCTAGGATTTCTCTCTTTCTCTTTTCTTAGGTGGTCGCGAGCAATTATCATGTCGCATCGTGCTATTACTCTTCTTCACTACCTTATAGATAAATCAGCACCTAAATGCTCATCATAGTCATATGGTTAGGCTTACACTCACTAGGTAGACGGCAGGGCGGGCCAATCGATAAGCTGCATCCACCTCGCAGCTTAACCCCCATGCATCATCCATTAACCACCTACGTTCCCCGGAGCTACAGCCCACCTCATGTTCTAACATCAACAAGAATCCCAGTTCCGGCTTTTGAGACTGTTGCTATTTCTAAATTCACTACAAAATCACGCAAAGACTGATACAATAATTAAGAAGGAAAGATCTACAGATAAGTTCCCGCCAATACTCATCGTCAAGAGCCTGGGAGGCTCTCATTAGTCTGGTCCATTTAACATCGGATCTGCGCCGCAGCATTATCGCGACCGACGACGCCAATTCTACAAAGCCCAATTTCGCTGCTCAATATTCGGATCAAGAAGGGAACTGAATCAATCAAGAATTAGCGCCTGGTTAGGGAAAACGAGATAAGAGGGAAGCGAAAGCAGAAGCAAGACAACCACGAGGAGGAAGAAGAGTCGGGGCATAACACCACATTCGTTAATTGCCCCGAAAGCCAACAATACATACCAAGATGTCGTCCTTCGACCAGCCGTTACCGCCATATAATGCCTCCGATCCCACGGCGACGTTCGTGGGGACCTCGTGTCTCGACCTGCTGCTCATCGAGATCGTGCCCATGGCATACCGGATCGCGAACGAGCTAGGGGAGGCGAGCGACGACAGCGGTAGCAGTAGCAACAATAACAACAAGAACAACGAGGAGGCGGGGTCCGTAAGCGCATCCGCTGGCACGATAAGTACGACGCACGGGACGGCGTCAGCGTCAGCGACGGGGAGGAAAAGTAAACTAGACGAGGACGAGGAGAGAGAAGCTGTGTTTTTCCGTCTTGAGGGCTTAGGGTATCGTGTTGGATTGGGACTTGTAGAGCGGTATGCATTTGCGCCCCTTTTCACTTTGACCTTTTTTTCTGGTTGGAATCGTCTATTACACTCTTATGATGCAGCTCCATGTACTACCCTCTACGCGATACTCCACCCTCTCTCCTTCATGTTACTAGGGTTACTAGGCTAACGCTGACGTCCCAAACTTATAGCTTCTCCCGCGATCGCCCACGGTTCACAGACACGCTGGATGCCATCAAGTTCGTGTGCAAGGATCTGTGGATGCTCGTCTTCAAGAAGCAGGTCGACAACCTCAAGACGAACCACCGCGGCGTCTACGTGCTGACGGACCACGCGTTCCGGCCGCTGTCGCGCATGAGTACCGACGCCGGGGGTCAGGCCGTTGCGCGGGCACAACCCGTATGTATCCTCCCTCTCCTTGCTCTTCAGCCTTCTGCGCTTTCATGATATTTTCCGTCCTCCCTATTTCCCTACCAAAATCTCTTCTCAATCTCTAATCTTACCCTCTCCAAGACGCTGGAGACAACGTCTTTTATCGTCATTTTCGTGGAATTTAACGATTAATGCCAAAAACAATAGTTCCTCTGGTTCCCCTGTGGTATCCTCCGCGGCGCCTTGGCGGCCATGGGTATCAGCGCCACAGTGCAAGCCGAGACAAACGAGCTGCCGAGCGCCATCTTCCAGATCAAGACTACACCGGCGGCTCCCAAGTAGGGGCAATGGAGGAAATGAATCGAAAGAGACAGAACATGCATCTTCGATAGAATCTCCAGTCAGCTTAATTAAAGAGGAGAGGGGAATCAAATCCCCCTAAGCTGCTACAGGGACCAAGCTAAGGCACGGATAGGAGACCTATCATATTGCCCAACTCCCAGTATTTCTGAGGAAGAAGATGCAGTGGCGTGAAAGCCAGGCCGGATCAATATAGAGGGTGCAACTTGCAAGCCAGGGGAGGTAAACGGGAAGTTTAGTCCCTGAGATCCAACAACAAGAGCGCAGAAAAACTTCGTCTCCCAGCAGGATAGATACTTAGAGAACAAGGCCGGGACACTGGCTACGGACAGGGGATACAGAGTAGCATCGAATGTACCTATCTAGATGAAAGCGTAATTATTCACGCAAGGCCATAAGCTAAGCCACGAATTGAACGATGAATGATAACGCACAAGATACACACACACATACACACACACACACTCTCTCTCTCTCTCTCCCCCTAGTCCTCGTGACCTCGTCATCAATTCCCAGCTCGTCTACGAATAGACTAGATAGTGTTTTCTATTTACAGGTTGCTAATGCATATTTACGTATTTAACTTAGGGAGGTAGGTACCTCTCTTCATTATCCATCGCATGTGTTTTTGGTTGTCTTATTAGTCCCTTTGCGTTCCCATTATATCGCCAAGCGAAGGTATCATACCACCGTCCATCTGCCATCCACATCAAATCTTTCGGGTCGTAGGAGGAAAGGGGAATCTTGTTTCGAGAAACGAGGAGACAACAAGTTGTCCGGGCATTCGATAAGCAAGAGAGTGCAGCCATCACTAGGAGGGGCCAAGTTCGTTCACGTTTTTACAGCCTATAAGTAGAGAGACAAACAATCAGTCAGTCAAATGTGATCTCTCAATTGTGTGTTGTAATTTACAATCGCGTGACTGTCTGTGTCTTTTTGCTGTCTTAGATTTATGCCTTTCCTCGCGTCTTTTGTATTTCTTTTTTGCTCTACAAACCCGCCAATAGGAAATCGTAGTCAAATCTGTTTGACGTCTCGCGGCGTATGTAGATCAGGTATAATTCCCCCATCTAAGCATAGGCAAGGACAAAAGAAACACATGCGCATAAGCGAGAAGCCTGTGCCATACGCCACGCAGCAGTAACATCATTCCACGTCATATCTCATAGCACTAGGGGGGGATATTTACTTCTCAGCAGGGGTATTGGCGAAGGTGATACCCTTCTCGATATTACCCTTCAGGTCCTTGAGGCAAATGTCTACCAGAGCCTTCTCCTTTTCAGTGATGCCATCGAGAGGGTTGGTGACCTTCTCAACACCGTTGGGCTAGGGTCGATAATGTCAGCCACACACTCATTGTGTCTACGATACGGTAAAGGGGGAGGGGAGGGATCAGTATCTTACACCAAGCTCAACGGGAACTGAGAAGAAGTCTAGCTTAGTGGCCTCCTGGACCTCCTTACCTCCCGGAACACCGGGTAGGTAGACAAAGCTGGGCTCTACCAGGCCCTTCTCGCCCTTAACGGCCTTTAGAACCTTCTCAGCGAAGCTGCGAGTAAAGTTAGCCACCATAACCTTAAAGGGAGAGTAGTTAATCCTACCGGAAGCCCGCGAAAGCCATAGATAGGGTGGCAGAACCGGCGCCATCCTTGGCCTTGACGACCTCATCACCACCGAACTGAACACGGTTGACGAGGGCATCATACTTGTCGGCTGGGATATCGACCTTAGGGCTAGCCTTGCTGAAGAGGGGAACAATGGTGCCTCCGGAGTGACCTCCGACAACAGGGATGGTGAAATCTGAGCCGGTCTTCTTGCCGGCGATCTCAGCGACGAAGGTCTCGGCTCGGACAATGTCGAGGGTGGTGACACCGAACAGCCTCTGAGGGTTGAAGACGCCCTTGGCCTTGAGAGTCTCGGCAGCAATGGGCACAGTGGAGTTGACAGGGTTCGAGATAACAAGAATGAAAGCTTTGGGAGCGACTTCGGCAGCAATCTCGATTAAACCCTTGACGATACCGGCGTTGATTTTGAACAGGTCGTCACGGGTCATGCCAGGCTTCCCTGATAATGTGTGAGCGATTTCATGGGTAAGATAGCCAATAGCAGTCAGCACATACGAGGAATGCCAGCGGGGATGACAATAATGTCAGCATCCTTCATTGCGGCCTTTCCACCATCGTCCTTGGGCAGGTAGCCAGTCACTTTCTGCGGGGTAGGTTAGACACAACCATTTCTGCTACCCGACCTAGGAGCGACATTTTTTTGCTTACAGCAGTGGAAGAGATGTGGGAGAGATCAGTGGCAACACCGGGAGTGTTGACGACATCGTAGAGAGCGAGCTCGTCGACCAGAGGGCTCAGCTTGAGGAGGAGAGATAGTGGCTGTTGATGACCAAAAAGTTAGCTCTCATCACATGTTACTGGTGCCCATGCCTGTTGGTTTGTCCGTCTGATTGTCTAATTGGGCTATCATGGGATGGTTCACGAACCTGGCCAATGCCACCAGACGCTCCGGCAACGACTGTTTAATCACGACGTTAGCAAATCTCGTCAATTGTGTAGAGACTCGGCCTGTGAGGCTTCTTACCAGCTTTAACCATCTTGACTATTTTGTGTTGAGGTGGGGTAGTTGAGCTTTGAGGTTACTATGGCGGGGTTCACAATCAGTCACGTAGCTTAGATCGAGTGGCGTTTTCTGTTGAGAAACGAGACGAAAGGAACACTGAAGATGTCGTTATTTGGGAGAGGAGATGGTCATGAAATGGGTCTGAGACGAAGTCTGAACGCTAATGAGGGGATACGAACCTTTTGTTGTCTTATACTTTGGAGAAAGCTTAGATGGGAGGAGAGGTAGACGGGAAGATTGGAAGTGGGGGAGGTCGAGGTTGGTGGGATGTGTATCGGTGGGTACCTGTGTGATGCGCGAATACTAGTAGTAATGCGGGGTTTCGGCATTTAGTCTAAATCGCCGTTCTCACCCCGCCAGTCCAGAGGTTGGTCATCCAGGTCCTATCGAACCTTCCTTAGGCACTGCTTTGGGGGACCCTTAGGGCGCCAAGCCGGCGAAGAGAAACTCGCGCAGGATTCTAGCGTACCTACTGTACCTACCTACCTACCTACTTAAGTAGATACTGCACCCCGATGTCCCTCTATCTACCTTAGTGTAGCCTTAGTTGAGCAGCCCAAATACACGCCCACTCGCACGTTTTATATGCCCTTGCTCGCATTGGTATTCCCGTTATTCCGGGTGGATAGTGCAGTAGTTCCAGGTGCCTTGGGTGTACCAAAACGAGCAAGGTGGACCATTTGTTTTAAAGCTGTAACGTCCTTTGCGCCTTGGGGTCCCTTGCCTGAGACTGGCTTCCATGATACCTACTATTCCCCTTTTCGTCGGTTCTAGGTACCTGGCTGCGTGTAGGTGGGTGGTCCGAATCGGAGGTACGGAGGTACAAACATGTGACCGTTGTTTGTGGGCCAGTCAACCTCAATTACCTAAATTGCTATTGATGGATTCCTATCTAACCTAGGTAGTGTGGTGTAAGTGTATGCTAAGGCTTGTGCTAAGGTGTTGTTGACGATATTATTCAGGGCCGTCTTCTAGAACACGTGAACCAATGCCGAGTATCACCGACATCAGCCTTCGGCTAACTAGCCGTCTCATCATGCCGAGGCTTCTGTACAATGTCGGGCGGGCTCGGATTCTTGGAGTAACTATAAAGGCCATGTTTGCGCCATCAAACAATTCAATATTCCAAGATCTGTGTTATTTACGAGGGTGATAGCCGACCAGAGAACAAACGCGTGTTATTCCGTACGAAAATCATTCAACCCATCAGGTCGGATCGGTTATTTCCAACCAACGTCATCACTATCGGACCGACACGTCCCTTAATCTCGTTGCTCATTTCAACGGCGAGTCGGCAATGGCCCCAATCACAATTGCAAACAGGGAAGGGTTAAGACGGAGTAGATGAGGAAGCCCATGGTCTGTAGTCTTGAATCTTTTTTGTGATTGTGACTACCAGGTTGCACGAAAGCAAATATGATGCCTAATCCGCCGGTTGACCTAGCCTAGTCTAGCCTTGAAATTCATGCTTTGCCGTGCCCTGTACACCGGTGTGTCCCATTCTTGTTTTTTCCCATAATCCTCACACCGACGACTCGTTCCCTTTATTCGGCGGCCTTCTTGGCCTTGTTACCACGGGGCTTGGTCTCGGGAGTGGGCTTAGGCTCCTTGTAGGAGTGGAGGATAGCAGAGGTGCGAGCGACGGCGGCCTGGCGGAGGTCGGCGCGGTAGTTGCTCTTGGCAGCCTGGTTGGCAACGGCAACGTAGGTCCTAGATAGCAAAAAGCGTATCAACATGTCTAGCTCGCTGTATACGAAACGTTCTCTCGAATTGGGTCGTAATTAAATCGGGAAATACTGACTTCCGTGCTGACTTGCCACCGCTGTAGGTGGTCTCTGTGACGGCCTTGGCGGGTTGGTTGGCGGCCGAGGTCTTCTTGCTCAGAACCTTGACGGCGTTCTTCTCACCGGGAACGACACCAATGGCCTGTTTGTTTTTTGCAATGTGAGTCTCAAACGTATTTATCGTATGGCGTTATTCGTAGTAATTGTCATGTTCGTACCTTGTCGTTCACGAAACCGGCCCACTGGTGATTCTCGTTAGCCACAATTCACACAGGAGAAAAGCCTTTAAAGCCTCACCTTGCGCGCATGCTTGTTGGTCAGGTTCAGGGGGTCACGGGAGAACTGAACACCACCGGAAGCCTTGCGCTTGACGAGGAAGGAGTTGTTGTTTCCTGTAGAAAACCGCAAGAATTAATTTTGACTTTCTCAGAAAACCACCAGCCCGCGGGGTTGAGCGACGAGGGCAAAACTCACGAACAATCTCCCAGACCAAGTCGGAAGAAACCTGAGGAGAAGCCATTGTGATATTCTTGAATTTAGGGGCTTTGCGGAGGGAAATGTCAGCGGAATTGCGCAGTCTGCTTGTTGCTGTTGCTTCTGATTTCGTCGTCCCTATCCACACCCAAGATGGTGCGAAAGTCGCTTAATTCGCCTAATCCGTATTAGCGTCTTTCTTTAATTGCTACAAACGCGGACACGCAATAAGGCGGGGCTGTGCACGAGCCACATCCCTGTCAGATGCTGACGCTGTATCAGGAAGAACGGAAGATTGTGGGGCGAGTCTCAGCCAGCGTCAAGTTGTCATCAGACGGCCTTGCTTCAATAGGCTAAAGCCTCATCGTCGTCTTCTCTTCCAACATAACCGTTACCAATCTGAGGTATTCTCTTCGCCGACTTTGAAAGCAACTCGAGTCGCGTCTCGACACGGCTCACAAATGGCCTGAGTCAACAAAGTGTCTTTCTTTTACAGCTCACTCACTTTCCGTTCTCCTAGTGTTTTTAATACTCTGCTTCTAGCCTTGATTCCATTTCATTCTCGCAGTACAACCACGCCAACCAAGTGTCTCATACGCATTCGGCACTTTAATTACCCTCCACCTCGTCCACCCATCAACTCGTAACTAGCTCGACAGAGTCCTGAGGACTTACGAACGACACCATGTATCTCCTCTACGGCATAACGTTCATAGTCCTCGTGACGGGCACAATACTCTACCTAACCCGGAACTCATGGCTGCATCTCCTCCCCGAGCTACCCGGTTCCTCCTACCTCTACTCGCGACTCCCCAACAGCTTCTCGGGCGACATCGAAGCGGGGCTCTCGAGCAACACCTTTGACCTAGGCGCCAATGTCGACTCAGGCGACTCCCGCGCCGGTCTCGACGACGCCGCGAAGGCCGAGATCCTCAAGATCATGAAGAAGCGCCGTCTGCGCTTCGACGAGGCCCGCCGCGTGTACATGGAGCAACGGTTCAGCGCCAATGGCATCGGCCCCGATGGCCGGCCGAGGGACCCCAAGTTCGTCAGCTTTTCGTGATTTCGACTGGGACTCTGAGGAATGTGGTGGTGCTGCGTGGACATGATGGACTAGACGGATGAGGAGTCCGGTCGCGCTGCGACTAGAAGGAACTAGATGTATTATTCCCGCGATCGAACTCCGTATTGAGAGATTCATTTCACGGGATCACACTCCATTCACGCGAGAGCATTCGCGTTTTCATTATTGTTGGCTAAGGCGTTGGCGAATATGGGCTCGAGCGCATTTCTTTTACGAGGGGTCGACGACTACTGTGGCAACAGTATAATCTAGCGAGGGTCACTCGTTCTAAGGGGCAAGCAAGTCTGGGGATTCCGTCAGAACACCAGGGGTCATTGTACTTGGTGTTTCGACATGGGTATGAATAACCACACACGCCTATATAGCCCCTGCAGAGCTGTCGTTAACGAAAACGAAGGTGTTTCATGACACATAATACCCTTGATCGTGCGCTAGCACATACATATAGCAGATGAACTCTGGATTTTTCTATTTTGTTGGTCGAAGAGAAGGATAGCGCCTTTCCAAATGAAATGATATCATCTTCTTTCTCAGCTTTCGTCCTCGTGGGTTCGACATAGCCATGTCTCTCAGTCCGCCCTCGTTTCGCTCTGCATACGTCAGATCCTACTCAATCCCACAAGTGAAGTGATGGCTCGACGACTATGAACGTGCAGATAGCACCAACTTCAGCCAAACTATACACGAACTTGAGTAGTTCAAGTCGCATTTAGTTTAAATGTAATCATCGCAGCAATCGAGACAGAAGTGAGACTTCATCATTTCATTCAGCATCTAGACATCTAGATACATGTATCATCATGCTTTTTCTATCCCGCTCAAGCCGCTTCCCAACCCAACACAATTGAAGTTTGGGTGTAAACAATAATTACTTGAGACCTTTCTTTTTTTCGTCTCTTTTCAAAACTATATACAATGTTTCCTCCTCTCTCGCGAGAAGAGCTTTATTACTAACAACCGAGGCTTTTGGTCTGCTATGGTCATTCATTCTACGATATAAATATTAAGATCGTTTCGAGTCGTCTCAGCCCTGCTCTGCCGGTATCGAAGACGGGTTATGTCTCCGTTTTATGCGCGGACACTTTGTGCCTGTCTTTCTTTCCTCAATATCGAGGAATTCCACGACACATATTCTGTTCGGGATACGGAGTGATCACATCGGATCTGAAAACCCTGTTTACTTGCTCTTCTTCGACTCGCTGTGTTCGTACACACGGTCGTCCTTGCCCTCGACCTCCTCGGCAATGCGCTCCATATCCTTGACCTGTCGCTTCCATTGGGCGTCGCTCATCTTCTTTTCTTTATCGAACAGGTCGGCATCAGGCTGGCGGTAAGAGCCACCAATGCGGTCCCAGAGGGTGGTGTACTGGCCGTAGTTGTAGTTGAAGTACAAATGGTGCATTGTGTGGCAGGCGGCGCCGTTGATAACGGGACTGTCGGCCACGTACTCGCCGTCGTGAATCATAATGGTCCAGAAGTTGACAAAGACGAAGAGGGCGACGGACGCGTACTTGTTTAAAGGGAACAAGATCGGGTACAGGTGGTAGGGGAACGACTGCGCGAAACCATCCAGCGGGTGGAAGGCGTGTGAGGCGAAGGGTGTCGGCATCACCCACTTGTGGTGAGGCTTGTGGAGGTACTTGTAGATAGACGGATGGTGCAGGCCGCGGTGGATCAAGTAGATCAAGGCGTCCGTGAAAACCAGGAAGCAGGGGAACTGCAAGAACTCATACCACATGCCTGGACCGTCGGCGGGTGTGTCATACAGCTTCGTATATCCGCGGACCTCAAGGAGCCAGAAGATGGTTGTGAGTGTGGCCATGCCGGGAAAGGAGCTGACTGATTGCCGAATCTCCATGGAGATTTGATTCTTGAGGTACTTGGGATGTAACTTGTTCTTCTGGTCGAACACCCAGTAGTAAGAGAGGGAGGCGAAAACGAAGTACAATAGACAGCCGAAAATGCTGGGCGGAGGTTAGCGGGAGAGCCCCTAAAGCCATACTGCAGGGTGAAGGTCAAATGCATACACAGTAATAGTCCACAGTGATATGGCCTGGCGGAGGATGTTGTCTCTATCCCACGCACTCATATATGCGTACGGACTCGGTTCGAACTCAACGTATGAAGACGAAGGCTTGTACTGCCATGACGATGTGGTTGTGTTCTGAACGTTGAAATAGTCGGACGCGACCGAGCGCGCAGGGTGAAGGTTGGCGAAGACATAATCGCCTAGGTAGGTATCCCAGATCTCGAGAATAACGTCCATGTTGAGTGCAGCTGATGAGGCTCGACAATAGACAAGAAAAAATAAGAGGGAAAACAGACGAACGAACGCTGTAGCTGTAGCTGTAGCTGTAGCGCGAAGATAGGACGAAAGTAAACGCTCAAATGTAACGGAGAGAAGAAATTAATTGAAGGGAAATTAATGGTTTTACTTATTCAGACCAGGAGATCTTGACTAAGAATGTCGAATTTCGGGGTTAAGGGGTGGAGTTGCACTACTGTATGCTAGATCCCGCTCTCGGATCAGATAAGGTAAGGGTAAAAAATAAAAATAAAAACCAATGTTGCAACAATCGTTGAGTGAATTGCGGTCTGCCACCGACGGTGATATATGTAATGCGAGGTATAAGCAAGCGGGCAGCGTGCGGCGACTTAATTAATTAATTGAGTTTGTTTCCCGGGTCTAAGAGCACGGGCGATTGGCGGCGACAAATAAGGGTGCTGTGGACGACTCGTGGGACCCCTGAAAGACCGTCTGTGTAAGGGTGCTACGATTAAGGTTGGCGGGTGGTATTTGCATCTACCTAGGTAGGAAGTAGCTGTACTGTACTAGTAGTCGCACTTAATAGTCGCATTTAATTCTTCGATAGCTGAGCTGGATTAGCACCTATTATATGTCAACTGTCAACTCACCTGCACACAATACCGCAACTCATCGAACCATATTAGCTGCATGTCAGAGGAGGTGACATTAGGTAGATGCGAACACGAAACGTACGATGACGCCCACTAACGTATCTGGATGTGGCCTCACTGGGATTTCAAGCTGGTCTTGGACAGGCTGGAGAATGAAGTCGCTAGACAAGGATGACCAGAGACAGGCTTCTGTGTTGAATCGGATTAGGCGGGCTGAAGTGCCGCAAGATTGGGTAGCTGTATCGTGCTTGCCCTGTTCCCGCCGTAATTAGAGCTTCCCATTGGTTCTAGCATCCATCACACCACTGGAAGCACAAGGTCCCGGCCGATTGTCCCTTTATCAAGCCAGACCCAATCAACAGTTCCACTACTTAAACAGACAGTCTCCTTTTTCATCCTTCCCATCGCATTGGCGCGTTTTCGTATTCGTATCAAAGCTCCTCACAGCCTTCCACCAAGTCGATCAAGAAGCTCTGCCTACCTATTACTACTACGCACATAGTAGGCTATTACTTGAACGAAATTCTTGCCACCGATCGATTGTCTGCAACTATGACTACCAGATGTCAGAGTCAACAGCATCTATTGGCCGGTAGCTTTTTGCCTCTCTAGACGACACTAACATACATACAGTACTGCTGATTAGCTGTTAGTTAAAAAGAAGGTTCTTACTCTAATGTAGGTCTGCTCCAGGTCCACCGATCGATGGAATGAAGTAGGTAATGCTTCTCCGATACAGTTCTTTAATGCCAGCTCACGTCAGGACCTAAATGTCTTAAGCGGCGCTTACTTTCACCAACTACCAAGCCTGTACGCAACAAGTTATCTGCGCATGGAATTTACTGTTCCTTGTCCAGATAAATACTGCCCAGTCTAGCCGTTTGGCTTCTTGAGATAAAGTATTTATGATTAATCCTGTCCCGGCTGATTCCGTTCTGTGCAGGAATTCGTACTCGTTTTCCGAAGGAATGGCCCGAAGGACTGGTTACTCAATCGCCCGTTAGTAACCTCTGAATCACAGAGTCTGGTTGCGCTAGCCATGGAAAGAAACATCAGTGTTCAGGCTCGTCAGGGCCTCGCGGCACCGTATGATCGACCGCCCACTGGCGTATGCTCTCGAAATTTCTGCACGTATGCGGTGTGCTGTAGTCCGGCCATGGGTCGCCATCGTTGAATGGGTAATTGAAACTAAACACCCCAATGTCGCCTTGACACATGACAAACTGTCGCAGAGCATCAATGCAATGGTCAAGATGCCCGCGCAAATCCATCAATGGAGCCGAGGTGTCGCCTCCGAGAGGAGCGTAGTAGTCTTTATACACGTTCTGTCGCAGCAAATTGAGGCAGTGTAGTTGGTGGAAAACCTCAACGGCCACGCGATATCCAGGCTTTCCGTTGCGCGGGTCCGTAATCTTCAATGAGATATCCGGGTCCAGTCCAAGTTTGACCATCTCTTCATGGGATATCATCGTATCGCCGACTACGTAGGTCATGTTAGGATCGCTTATCTAGCATTGCTGAGGACAATATTACATACTTGCTGAGATATAATCCCATCTTGCGTCTACATCGTCCCCTTTACCAATGAAGGGCCCTTCTGCTATTGCAGGTAGATCAAAATGTTGTGTTTCATATTTAACAGCACTCGCAGCTGGTGCTGTAGAAGGTATTAGCATCCGGACACCTACGTTATTGTTAATGTACATACACCATGCTGAGTACTTTTTGGTATATTCCAGATCGGTTATCTTTGCTGTCCTCGCACAAAAACTTAACGCAAAGAGTAAGGTCGACAATGACAGAAGTATAGCATGCGCTAACCATATCCAATGTGGACTTAAACTCTGAATTGTAGAAGTCAAAGACCTACTTTCGCCGGTCCATATGAGCTTCTCTTGTTCCTCGGCGCGATCACCTTTCTCTAGGAAGGGCTCCTCGTCCAAAGAAATCGGATTATATTTCCTCGCCATTTTAATTAATATGAAAACAAAAGTGCACACCTGGTGCCAAAGAGAATCGAATGGAGGGGTATTAGAAAGTAACGTAAGGCCACAGGCCGAACCAGCAGTGAAATGAACAATGCAAGAGGAAGAAAGAAGAGTTCTCGGATAAAACGGCGAAGCTGGATGCCCTCCTCTCAAGAATCAAACATCAGAGGCAGTCTAAGTAAGTTTCGAATTCATACATATCAAACCCCTTCCTCGCTAAAACCTGCATACCTAAGACGATCCCCTAGCTGATCCACGGCGCATGGTAGCGAAACGCGGTGGGGAACAACATCGTGAGGTCTCGCAAAGTTGTGACATTGACGTCTCATGTTGGTCGATACGTACGAAGGCAGCGCTAAGTGCAAGTCGAAACGTGCAGGGTTGCTCGATGTTTCCATTTTTGGACATACAAATACTACACTATACTACACTAGTATCCCGCCGACGTTATGGCAGGGATGCCACGAACTATGAAACACCAACCTAACCCACCATTGGGGCTCAGAGCGTCAAAAAAAGCGACCAATCGATCAATGAGTATACAGTACTGGAGAGATGTACGGATTTGCGTCTCGGCGAAGATCTCGAAGTATACTGGGTAAACTCGTTTGACAACCCAGTTTATAAGCTTCCAAACTCGCCTCCAACATCTCACATGAACTCGAACTTCCCAGGAGCACCAAGGCAATTAAAAAACGCTAATGAAAAATCAGATAATTAGTGATATTAACATCGAATTCCTAGACAACAGTTTCGTCTATATCAGTTGTAAATAAGCTCATTTTAGATCACTTTTAGGCCATAACTATATATCTAGTGTAACCTTCATTCATTCACAATATCCATGCAGTATTGCCCATGCTCGATCCTGTGAACAGCAACCGTGCAGTCTTAACAATAATACAGTTTTAATGAATTGCTGATCATACAAGTGGATCTTTATGGGGCTGGAGACTTTGATCCTCTCAAGAGATACCTATAATTGATCTATAGTAGTCCAAAGGAGCCCAATACAAGGTCATTCACTTTATTTAGTATTGGTAGGCCCTATTTAACGTCTTCGTCAAAGTCAGGAGAGGACGCCATCGTATCTGGCGAAGCTGGTAATAAGATACACTTAAAATCATGAACTTATTCTCTTTTTATCCTATTTATACCGATCATCCAAAGTTGTGCTGGCTTCTTACACAGATGAAGCAACAATGCCAAGATAAAACCATAATCGATGTGGACTACCCCTGTGATCATGGAGCTTTGAAGAGCAATGACAGCCTCTTCCAAACACTAGCTTCCAACGTTGAAGAGGGTAACCTTGGACAATTGGACTCACAGTAGCAGATCATTAACAGCTCTAGTTAGTCAACCGCCCACTTTCCGCTGAACTAGGTAGATCTAGTGGCCAGCAAGCATAGCCGCATTCATCTTCCCAGTTCGTGAGAGAGACCAGACATGAAGATCACGTTGAGACGGCACTTTTAATAAAGCCGCTTTTCGAGAGACAACTGGCGGTCTATTGACCACGATGTAATACGTGAAACCAACGACAGAGGGCCAAGCGAGTTATAAAACTCTCTCAACCTTCCTCGATCGTAAGTTGCTCTGCCCATCTCTCTTCTTGGCCTTCATCCATCGACTACATTCTCAGCTCGCTAGTTCGAGGTTTCCTTTATTTTGATTCGTCTTTTACTTTCATTCTTTGTGATCTATTTTTATCTTAGGCTGCCGGCCGGCTACTCTATCTATCATCATGCATACCCCCTCCATCACCCAGGTTTTTATTTCCGGCCTCCTGGCTGCGTCGGCTGTGAATAGCTACCAAATCGGGGGCCCACGCGACTTGGCTCCTCGCCATGTGGTAAGTGCTCCCTTGATGCAACCTCAAAGTTAAAAACCATTAGCTAACATGAGCCTCAACAAGGGAGCTCTGCTTGCTTTTTCAATCCCCGTATTTGGTCATCCTCTGGTAGTCGAGGACAGGAGCCCTGAGGTAAGTCTTGATTTCATACGAAGAGGTCATTGGTAGTCTTGGCTAACTCCCATCAAAGCCTCATCATGCCGGAAAGACTAAGGGGAACAAGAACAAGAACAATAAGCGGGACCCTGAACCCGTCCCCGAGCCCGAGCCTCACCACGCAGGGAAGAAGAATAAGGGAAATAACAACAATAAGCGAGAGCCTGAACCTATTCCTGAGCCCCTACCTCACCATGCCGGAAAGAAGAACAAGGGAAATAATAATAATAAACGAGAGCCCGAACCACTTCCAGAGCCGCACCACGCCGGCAAGAAAACAAAGGGAAACAAGGCTAACAATAAGAGAGAGCCTGAGCCGCTTCCCGAACCACATCACGCGGGAAAGAAAACGAAGGGCAACAAGGCCAATAACAAGCGAGAGCCTGAGCCTCTGCCAGAGCCACACCACGCTGGAAAGAAGAACAAGGGCAACAACGCCAACAACAACAAGCGAGAGCCTGAGCCGCACCACGCTGGCAAGACCAAGGGCAACGCAGCTACCAAGAACCAGAACCAGAACGACAACGACAAGCGCTCGG
The DNA here is from genome assembly GCA_022495085.1 of Xylaria sp. FL1042. Taxonomy (NCBI): domain Eukaryota; kingdom Fungi; phylum Ascomycota; class Sordariomycetes; order Xylariales; family Xylariaceae; genus Xylaria; species Xylaria sp. FL1042. The sequence continues at coordinate 80,075 of MU380308.1, forward strand.
GTATAGATGCGTGTCAAGGCCATCCTTTCTCCAGGGGGCTGAAAGCGCTCGTATACAACCCGCGACTATCGCGTCAGCTGAACTGCTAAGGCGACTGCGTAACAAGAACATCCATGGCGTCGCTGGGCTGCGAAGATGTTGCACGGGCGACGAATTCTGTATAAACCCTCTCAGTTATAGTATACAGTAGCTTTGATGGCTGTTATGTTCAAAGTAGCGAAGATTAACCTATCGTATCTAATAAATGTGGGCAGTTCCTAATCGATCATCTGTTGAGCAATAATTTCCAGATCCTCTAGACCATAGGAGTAGAAGAAGCCGGCTCCTCGAAGACAAGTGTAACTTTTGGGCTAAGTGACCTATACCTAAATTTCCCTACGATTAGATTTTCGAGGACAAAACTTCCTATCCCACACCCTCTAAATTTCCCTTGCCAAGAGCCTCTATGGAGCTAGGTCCAGCCCCTCACGCAACCTCGTTAGTTTTCTACCCGTCGCCTCTCCCATTCCTTCTACCCATGTCTAATCATTTTTAGACCTTTACGAGCATCCTCCTACCGAAATGCAAAAGGGGGTTGACAGAGTGATCTCCAATCAGTGCATTAAGATAACTATATCTCTTAACATGTAAATACTATAGGGTAGCGTTACAACAAGTGCATGGCACCGCTATGGTTGCCAAATTCTATCATTAAGGGGGGTTGATTGGCGCGAGATCCGCTCAACGCTATGCAGACTTACCAATCGACCAGAACATTCATGCTAAATAGATAGAATCTTCATCGATTAAGCAGCTATACGCTATGGCAATCTCTATAAGTTTGAGTTGGTGTCAACACTTTCCTGCTCTCCCGGCTGTCAACGTATCAGAGCTTCTATCAAAGTATATACACGATCTATACCGCCATAAACCTCTACTTTAATAACGCTTGCTCAACATATGCACCCAGTATTATACTACTAAAATCTACTCCTGTGGTGACCATGTCGAAAAGGATGTTAACTTTGAATCTTGCAGTGATATAAGCCGGGAAGGCCATGAAATCAAGCGAACACCACTCGGGTCGAGAAGGGAAGGCGAGAAGTGCGGCCGCTATGATTGCAGAAATCCCTAGTGGCAAGTCGGTCCGTTCTTCCCTCAACATGTCAGTGCTGACCACATAAGCTAGCTGATAATTACTGGCCTTCTGTCACGAACCAATAGGAAGGAGGCCTGATGGATCACCTAGGAGCGACGTGATCCAAATGAGCCAGGCTCACTGCGACAACGGTGAACCGGAGGGCTCCAAGCATTTGAGTGAGGGAAGCAAATACGATATCGATGCGAGAATTTCCTATGTTAAGTAGTCTTAGTCTTTCCTTAATTGACGATTCAATCTAAAGCATACATCTAGTTCTTGGAATTACCTGTATGAGGCCAATGCCTTGACGACTTCGTGAACTATCATTGCTCCGTTACCTTGTTATCAACCCAGCCCTTACCCTTAGGAAGGTAAGGTTGTGGAGGTCAACACTCGCGTAGTACCTTTTCGTTCAGGATATCTTGCACGGTTGCATACTTCTTCGTCCAACAGCCGAGAATGATTTCTCCTCCAAACAAATCCCCGACCTCAGGGAATATACCTTGCCTGAATAGATCTTCAGCATGTACTGCATATTGGTCCATTTCCTCTAGTGTCTCAAATGAACCACTTTGTGTTCGATACGGCCAGTGCCCCCTAAGGATGGTATAAAGGACAGACCCAAGGCTAAAGATGTCGGTGCTAGGCGTCGATTCCCAGGGCGAGCTAGGGTCAAAGAAGCCGGCGTCTGGCACACCCCCACCAGATATTCCAAGCTCCTCGCATGCTGATTTACCAAAGTCGCAGAGCCAGAGGTCGTTGCCATGGACTAGGAAGTTATCTGGCCGCAGATCGCTATGTATCACGCCCCTGTCGTGAATGCAAGCTAGACTTTCGATTGCCTGCCGAACCCACCTCTTTCGTAGCGAAAGAGGAATGACTTCATTATCGGTGTCAATAAGGCACTGGAGACTTCCATGGCTGGCTTCGGCCAACAGGAGCCCTGTCGGGAATTCGGTCACCCAGCCAAGACATCTTGAACCACATTAACGTTGCTTACTTAGGTTTCTCATAGGGTTACCCAACACACTTTACGATCCTAGGATGCTGTCCCAACCTGTCAAAGATCTGTCTTTCTACAATATAGTTCTTAGCAACGCTCGGCCTTTCTCGTATCGTTTTGTCCTTTGAAACCGTCACCGGGGCTTTAAGAACGACCCCTGGCTCGACTCGGAAGAAGACGGCGGAAGAACCAAGGAAGCCTGACGCAGGCAACTTCTCCAGGGACGACATCAAAAGCTCTGCGGGCCTTTGAAGGAACAGTGACTTGGTGTTTTGTAGGTTTGCTTTGTGGATGGTAAAGGACGAGTTTGCAGTTTGCCGCCTGGCTTTCGCAGAATTTGTTGACATTGATTATCCCTTTAACTGCCATGAAAACGCAGGGACAAAAATAACTGGGTTTTTAGTTCCATACTACCCCTGCTAACATTGGTACATAAGAGGTACACCAAGTAATTCAATTTTTGGAATAGCTTTAATTCTTATCTATTAAACTTGTTATAAAAAGACCGTTTTAAGCAAAGTAAGTAGAAAGCATGTTGTACCGACTTGTAACTACTGTTAATGCAGTACCTTTAGCACAGGCAAATTTAGGTGGGGTGGCAAGTACCTATTTTTCTTCTATTTTAACTGGCTCATGACCTTCACCTCAAGTAATTACGTCTTCGTGGCAGTTAAAGGGATGTGCGGCAGACAGCGCTACTGCAGCCCTTTAGGCTGTAGCTTGAGTGGAGTGCTCGGCTTGGCTAGTTGCGCTACGCGTTACGGGGCAAATGCCGGTAGGATGGGGGGCCGAAGCACGTGGCAAGTCGACATCGACCCACCCATCCCGCTACGCGCTGGACTTGTGCTACTATTCCCGTTCAACCCCTCGGAACGTTTCGTTCTCATGGCCCGATCAGATATGTGTCTAGGCAGTGCAACAACGAATCTTGGAGATAAATCATGATGTACGTCTTGGAGTATAAAGCATTAGATAAACTGACTGTGCCGCATCTTCGCAACGGCCTTGCGCTTAATAGAGATCTACAAAGAATTTGTTAATCAAAACACTATCTGTATGACTGCGAGGGAATCATGCGCTACACTAGCCTAGGTTCAGGTCTCGCCCTGGTAGGTGAAGGACGACGCATCCTTTGCGCAAACCCACTTGCGTAAAAGAGAGCGGATCAACGGTGGGCCATTAGTGCTAACACCGCTAAAACTTTTTTAAATAACATATCATAAACTCGTGCGGGCTCAGCTATGCCTCGCCATTTCCAGTACGAAGGCCTTCCCCATCGTACCACTTCTTCTCTAATATAGCTTGTTCCCAGCCAATAAGGAGTGAGAGCAACTGGCTGCGGACTTGTTTAAAGTAGACCAGCGATTCCACTTTACGGGTTACCTCGGAAGTCCCCATCCGGAGAGTCTTAGCGATCGTGCGCCGCTCCTCTCCGTCGAGGACAGTGCCATCGGTTCCAGCGATCCAGGAGTTGATCAACTGGCAGGCATTGGTCCGCCTTAGGCGCGCGTCTATAGCTGCCTGCCACTCAAGAACTTGGGTTCTTGGCATGGGGTTGGGCCTTTAAAACCCTAGCGGGGATCCCGTTTCGCCATCGGTCCGCTATACCTCTGGAGTATGCTGCTCCTCCTACTCTGAATAGAGATAAACCTCACTTACACTTCCTATGGCCTTCGAATTATCACGTCATGTAATTGAATAAAGGGAATTCCGTGATCAAAAATACTAAAATTCAATTGACTTCAATCCCTCCTTGCTAGTCCACTCCACATCATACGAAGATCTTCTCAGAAATCTGCCCTAATCTCAATAGATCACAACTGATAACTAAGCCGAGGCTAAGGAATTGATACGCTTTTGCCAAAGCTCCGTGGCGGCAACCCCTTCGGGGGAGTCTCTGCCGTAGAGAGTCGTAGTGACGGTCAAAGCCATCTGCATGAAGTCCGAAGCCAGAGCTTTATCGTCCTTGGGGAGGTTTCTGTACACGCCGTTGTCGTTGGTGGCCTCACAAGCAGATTTCTTAAAATCCGCCAACGTCGGGAGGATCCCTGGCACGTTGACGCGTGCGTACAGTCTTTGAACGAACGCCACATAACGAGTGTAGCCATTCTTCGCGTTGACCTGCTTGCCGTCTTGCTTTAGGCTGCTCCAGCCCCAGATGGCGGCCGTTTCGAATTCGATGACGTTCTTGTCGTTGATGATCGAGTGCGAGTCGTTGGGATCGAAAATCACCCCCCAGCGTTCGAGGTTCACGCCGAGAAGGGTGTAAAGGTTCTCCCGGTCTTTGTCGTTCTGCTTTCCCGGTGAACCACTCCAGTACTTCTTGCTCAAGACCTCGACATCGTCGAGAAGCTTAGTTGCCGGTTGTGGGGTCGTCATCGCGAAAGTGAATAGATATTGGGAAATGGGGAATGATGTTTGAAAATATGTCCGGTTATCTAGAAGGCCAAGTTCCAAGGCAGCTATTTTGTGGGTTCTTGGTGAAGTGAAGACAGAAAAATGAGGAAATGAAGATGCCTTATATAGTATATTCGGTCCATTGCTCACTTTCAGTTCCTCACTAGTCTTACGAGAATCAATACACGAAGCGGTGATACCCGTAGGTCAGAACAGAAAATTTCAATATAGTATCAATGTATATTCAAGTCTATTGGAAATCGAGCTTGGTTAGGATTGATGGGCCGGGCAATGTGTTTTCAAGATCGGCGTTTGAAAACATAACCGGAAAATTCTTGGCTCATCAACTGGGGGTAGTAGCTGACCAGTTGAGCTGACGTACCAATCCCCCATTCCAATACCATTCAGCTCCCAGTGCTCAGTGCATGTAACCACGTGACAACTGAATATAGCAAGCACTAGTCACTGCTTATCCGCCATAGTTGCCTTCAAAGACCGGTAGGTACCTAGCATCGTTCTCCATAGGCTATAATAGCCTGCCACAGCGCTACTTGGATTGAAGACATCGCGAAGAGTTGCAGTCGGTCTCTCGAGATGCTGGTTTAATAGGCAATATGTTGCGAGAAAACAACGTCACTACCAGCCTTCGAAGACTTTTATTGTGGCATGTGAGCTGCCGCTTTGTCTCCTCACGCTTTTCCCCCGGCTATTGTATCTGCATGATAGTACTTACTTGATCACCAGATCAATTATAGCCTTTTGACGAGCGTACTATCTTAAACTAGTCATTTTTTTGCGACTCGTGATCCATGTTGGCCGAAGTGACTTGTGGGAAATTTCTCTGCTAAGGGTTGGACAAACGATGCGTGTCTTAAAGCTTCAACTTGCTAACATCTACGCTACCCTTTTGCATGTCATATACTGAGGCGACTTACAAGTTTGGTGCATCGATATATGTCCTATAGAAGTCCTCGCCATTATTTATGTAGCTAGTTCCAAACTCTGGTGTACATAGTGTAACCGCTCTCCGATCAGTTTATAAATTGGTCAACGCTACTTCTAAGCCAACATTCATATAACAGCCAGTCCACTAGTTGCGTTAACTGTTAGATTTACTGCTAGGCTATAAAATAAAGCACAAGGTGCATATAAGAGGAGCGTAGAGCTAGCAAACAAAGCTGAAGTAATGGAGATGTAGGTTCTGCATTAATTGCATAATGAACAAACTTTTGGTAGCATTTATCTAGTATTTAATTTGCACACGATCTAATGTCTTCTTGTTATGTTCGTAAACCCGTAAATCTCAAGATACGCAAGGTTATTTATACATACGGTTGACTAAATTAGATCGATAGTCATTGAAATGATCTCAATTAACTCCGCCTAACACCCACCTGGATATGTCACAGCCATGGAAACCGCGTCACTCCCAAAGCAACGAAGCTGGCACAGCACTCTCTTTGCAGGCGCTACTATGTTTCGTCACCATTACGGCTGTTTCTGCAGCGATCAACTCGGTATATCTAACCGCAAGAACGACGATCCACAGGTCTACGTTGAACACTGTTGAAGTAAGAGAGCCGGATACACTCCATTCTCATACCTATTTGTATCTCTCTCTTTCCATTTCTCAACAGATAGATTCTTCTCTTCTGATTATCCTTAAATACACCATAAATTCTGCTACGCGTGTAATCGTCTCCACTCCTTCTGACAAACACTGCGGCTGAAGTCACCACCGCCTCCCTGAGGTACTACACGGCGAGGCGACTGCCACGGTCTGGACCAGGACCCCTTTACAGATCCCGCGACAAACACCTCAAAATGATTCCCAACTAATTAGCCAACCGAAGCTCTTTGAGAACTGTCATGCTAGAGTGGGTCGTCAGCCAAATATGAGCCGTTGATGCGCGATATTGTGTGACAAGAATACTATCGTCGTGGAAGCACTTACACCGCGCCACAGATAGACGACACGTCGTCACTCCATACCACAAGCGACTATAACGCCCGTGTCTTGGGTCACCTTCGGATTGGTGAACCAGTAGGCGAAGATGACTATAGGCTACACTCTAATACAGCGGACGGCATGACCGGATAATGAAATACCTCGGGTCTTCCGCCCTTATCGGTGACAGGAGACTAGGCACTTTTAACTTTCCAAGACTCGTATTCGGAGATACATTGGAATTCTCTATAGACATTCTTCTTCAGACGGGCTATGGGTTACTTAATTATCAAGTAGCTGGGCAGTTGTATTGGTTGCAGACAGGGGTAAACATAACATCATAATTGGCTCATGTTTGGACTCGTATAATCAATGGCTATGAACTATTTTAGAAAAAGGTAACCGTTTATTGGACCTTCTCTAGTCGTTATTCGGGAATAGGCATTTCGCTTATTACTGCTAGATAATGTCAGGTGGATATATTATTTCTTGTGTACACTGGACGTACATACCTACCCTTTAGGATTTGCTCCTTGGGTACCAAGTGTGCATACAAATATTGAAGTATTGCAATGGAAGCCTCCAAGACTAGAGGTTGTGGCATCCGAAACTAGAGTCCTTTATACCACGCTTGCCCATGAGGCGAAGACATTCACATGAACCTCACACCACGACCTTTAGACAAGATTATTAATCAAGGTCATTATTACAGCGTTCACCACATAATTAATATAATATGAGTGCAAGTTTAAATTATATTATTAAGCTAATATTATCAATATCAATATCTTTATATTAAATCTTTTTTAAAAAAAGAAAAAATTAAATAATTACTACTAATAGTCACGGATGGTTGGCTTGGGTGCTGAGGGGCCTGCCACTGCTAGGCGGCTCGCGTCATCTGTACGCTAGTCCAGCCCTCCGTGCACCCACAAATATCTCCCCATATAATTTATATGCAGAATTCTTCAACTTACGATTAATATACAAATGGTACCCCAACTAGGAGCATTGCCTCTATAAAGGACCCCAAACGTGGCATTGATAAAAATAAATAGCTATAATATATAATATAATAACCCCCAAGAGAGCCTCTCGCCGTTGTACCAGAAGCATATATCTTCACGGCAAATCATACGTTATAACCTATTGTTAGCACAATCGCGTCGTATAAATTAAGAATGCTAGAAAGTCCCGATGAGTTCACGGGGGCTTGGGACCTAATCCTAATCTCTTTTAGAGTTAACAATAGGGCGGCTATAGAGTATATCAGATAACCCATTCGCTATTCGCAACTATCTATAACTTACGACACAAATTCCTAACTCCGCGAACGGACGGGTCATCTCGTTAGTGCTCTGGCCGATGACGATAGACCATATTGGTACCATATGATGCCACGATAAGTGACGACAATATCTTACCAGACTCGTCTCCAGGGCAATTTAGGGTTGCTTTGAATCATCTGGCTCTGTCTATAGTGAGAGAGCCCGATAGAACACTGATAAAATCACGCGTACTACTGCGATTTCAGTGTTGTAGTAAGCTAGCTGACGGCCAGCGTGTGTATCTTCATAGACTCCGTCTTTAGGAGATTTCGAGTTCTGTGGGGGAACGATTCTCTGAGATTATTGGAGTTGGAATCAACACTCTTATGACAGACAACCTTGACGGTTAGATAGAAACTTCAAAGCTCGATTTATCATCTAATAGCATGGCAATCCGGGTGCCCCTTGCCAATCCTTTGAATACTTAAGGTACCACGTGGCATTCATAACATGGGTATGGCATGAAAACATGCTTACGCAAAAAAAAAAAAAAAAAGAGTGGGGGGGGGGGGGGGGGGGGTAAAAAAAAAAAAAAAATAAATGGGGGTTGCCCGTAAAAAATTTTAAAAAAAAACGAAAAAAAAATGACCCCCCCCA
>MU380309.1:0-87333 GCA_022495085.1 Xylaria sp. FL1042
ATTATTTTATATAAATAATATTATTTATTAAAAATTATTATTTAATTTAATTATAATTTTTATTAGCTATAATTTATATAATATAAAAGCTTAAATTAATTTAATTTATATTTAATAAATTTTATTAAATATTATATAATTTATTTTAATTAATTTTAAAATTAATAATAAAATTATTTTATTTTTAATTTTATATATTTTAAGCTAAATAATATTATTTAATAAAAAAATATTAAAAAATATTATTTAAACTTATTATTTTTATTAAGTTTATATAATATTTAAGCTTTTAAATTTTTAAAAATTAAATAATTTATTTTTTAATTTTTTATTATTTATTATATTTGCTAATATTTTTATATATATTATTTTATTTTTTTAAAAATTTATTAATTTTTAAAAAAAATCTTTTTTATTATTTAATTTTTAATAAAGCTTTTTATTAAGCAAATAAAGCTTTTTATTAAATAAATAATTTATTTTTACTATTAACTTATTAAAATAAGCGTTAATATAATTTTTTATTGCTAAAACTTTTATTTTTAAAGCATTAATTTATAAGTTAGCAGCTGCTATAAAATTATTATAAGGCTTAATATTTAATAATAATTTAACTATTTTTAAAATAAATTATAAAAATTTAAAATTTAAACAAAGTTTAAAAATAAAGATTTAAAATAATAAATTATATAAAATTTAAATTAATTTTTAAATAATATTATAAAACTACTTAAATAGCTATTTATATTTTTTATTTTATATTTATTTAATATAAAGCTTTAGCTAAAATAATTATTATGTTTTAGTTAAAAATTTATACTAGTTATAAATATTACTTGTTTATTTTTAAAATATAGGCTACCTCTTATCTTTTATATACTTACTTATACAAACGGTAGTGCAAGGTACCTATACTCTAGGGCCCGTGCCCAAAATGTCTCCACTTAACAGCTAGAACCACACCTGTAGACACAAATGCATATATAAAGCTCTGTCTATAATCGTAATTGTGCTGCATTCAATTATATAATTGTGCACTTGGGTAGTCCCTTTATGTAATGTTCGATAAACGCATACCCAGCCAAGAGTGTGTTGCTTTATACATGATTTAAGGACACAATAATACGCATAGAAGTTGCACTACTTTGTAGACCTTTCCCTCAGCAAAGCCATCGAAGCAATTTATAAGCCTCAAATTACATACACACAAGCTTATTCCGATCATGAGTCCTCGCGCAGGCACTTCTGCAAGTTACGGTCAAGTAGCTAGCTTCGCAGCAATTGATGCAAGGAACTACGGCGTAAAACAATACTAGCATTCAGTATTTGTATGTCTATCAGTACCTAGGAAACAAGATGAAAGTCAGGTCGGCCGAGTCCGCTTTGATTCCGGCTTGCGCTGCCTTTTTAACCGGGCTGGAAGTCGGGATTGTATGCAATAGCAGCTCCGTCACCTCCGCGCCACTCACCCGGCATCTCGGAGGAGCAATCCTAAGTACATTGTCCCTCCGCATTAGATCTAGATAATACAAGCTCCCAAATTTCGAAGTTCATTTTAATCCCCCAGTAATCCTGCTCTTCGGCCGTCGAAGCGAGCTGGAATCCCGCCCGCCGGTATAACCTCCGTGCCCCTTCGAGCGCGCTGAAAGTCCACAAGACAATCTTCACGTAGCCGCTTTGCCGCGCGAAGAGCACCACCTCATCGATTAACTTGGTTCCCAGCCCCGTGCCTCGAGCAGCAGGATCGACAAGCAGCAGCCGCAGCTGCGCTGTGTTGGCCTCCTTTCTATGCTTGAACAGAGCGACCGAGCCGAGAAACTTGGACGTCTCAGCGGACTCGGCTACCAGTGCACGCTCGACCTTGGGATCGAAATTCTCGAGAAAGTCTGCTGCTGCGCGCGCAACGTCTGCTTCGAAGCTTGGTCCCCATCCGAATAGTTGTCCGAACTATCGCGTCCACTTAGTCCATTTCCCATATCTGAAATGGGAAGCAATTGTTATCGTCTCCTTACGAGAATGGCGTGCTGGTTGATTATCAAGCCCATGTCGCCAGGCCGGTGCGTTCGGATTGTGTACGCTGGCGAAGAAGCAGAAGCCATTGTGTAAGACGGTCGAAGCTTAAGAGGCTGTTATTCCGAGATGTAAACGTCGCAGGTTTTGATTAGGCACTAATTATATATAATTCTCATCATACGTAATAAGATTACAATTGACGCTGCTCAGTCACCCACGATGCTAAACGAACACATATATGTAAGTAGGTATGAGGAGAGCATGTCAGTGACTCATTTGACACCGTTAACTACTAAGTAGCTATGTGTCGTTACGCCCTTCCTCTACCTACATCGGCCATTTCGGCCCTGTGAATTGGTTATGCGCATCGGCCCCGAGGCCCCGGGCGCACACTTACTATCTGCTAACACTGGCAGCTATGCCCAAGGCACGCTCAGGGGTTTCTTCATGGTGATTATAGTGAGCATTTAGTGCCGGTTTATAGATGACTTATAGTGGAGAGATTACCTGTGATTTAGTGGATAGCTTCAACGGTCCAGATACCTCCCTCCAATCCTTCGCTTTTATATATATATTCAACGCTGTAGATAATCACAAACCCAGATGGTTCATTCTTCCCTCCTTAATGCCCATCGATGTTATTCAATATAAAGTTGTTGAATGACCGCAACAAGTGCGGCTTCACTTCGTAGGCGACGATCAAACACGTCACCGCCTATTTTCTTCTTACTAATTTGTTGAGGGTTTTCTTTTTCGAGCAAGAAATTTGGGGAAGTGAGGGGTTGGAGAGACGTACGAAGGTAAAGTGTCAAATTATTTAGACCGTTTCTGAAACCTCTCCAATCCTAGGTTAGAGGTGTCTCGGTACTCTTTTAAGCTCATTATTATGTCTCAGTTCGAAGTAAGGGCTGTAAAGCCGATTACGGAAGCGTATACCTTCTATAATTCACAAAGCCAGGCCCATCAACCATCGACTTTTGGAACCCTCCCATCCTCAGCGAACTAAAGTGACCTACCTTATCGAATATTCTCCAAACACTGACACAGGGAAGTATGATATCATACCAAACAATAAGAATATGATTTATCCAATAGCTATTTGGATACATACAATGACATCGCACAACTGAGATTGTCCACAAATGGCTTATAAAGGGTCGTAAGCTAGTATTCTAACTAACTGAGGCACTTCGACGATATAGTAAGTTACGCAGCACATAGAAAAATACAGAGGGCAACATTGGGTGCGGAACTACTCCTTACTAATGCCGCGAATTTACCACCGTACTTGTTCAAGGCCGGATAACCCAGATATGAGTCGGCTTGAACTTCAAGCTAACGCCAAGAGGGAACAACAGCCAGCCAGGTTCGATAAAGGCTCAATGTGTTCCGAATCGAGGACAGTAAAACTGGTTCTCCTGGAAAAGAGTGCCTAAGGCAGGGTCTCGGAAGTAGCAAAGTGATTATAGGGGTCTGTATACTCTTATTGTCCCGCGAAGAGCCTGGATGTCTTCATATTCTAATCCTTGGCAGTATACATACATGTTCTTTGTCCTAGAGACAATATCATGACACATCACATTAGATTATCTTTGTAGCCCGGTTAGAGCTTCATACTCTATACCCGATGTGGTGTGTGCAGAAAATACGGCTCAGGAGATATCGGGAGTGAAAAGCCACGAAGATTGCAGCCATATATGTAAGGGGTTCGGGGAAGCCAATAGTCAAGCCATACCGTATCCCGGACGCATTCGGGTATGAGGAAGCCACCAGATTTCTTGGTGAAGCTGGAAAAAAGAAACTGTGGATTCTGAGACCGGAAGAGAAGTGCTAGCTGAACAAACTATGTCCAACCAATTGAGGCTGCGTTCGGTGAGGAACAAGACATGCGGAAGAATACATTCGGAACCTGTACTGTCAATTATAATTTCCCGACGGTCAATATATAAATAAGTCTTCTTTGACACGAGGAAGATCGAACACTGTACCAGTCCCCCTATGTTCAAGCACGGATAAACACTTCCATATGAGCCAAAATGCATCAGAACTACCATACTCGTATTAGCCTTTTTACCTTTATGGCACTTCTGTTATTCCTCATCGGACTACTTGGTGTTAATGCAGCTGTCATTCCCCAAGATGATACCAATCGGAGAGATCACAGCAGAGATCAAACGTGTCAACGTACAAAAGTTGCGATCTTGTAAGTCACAAGAAAAGTCTATAATATTTGCTTTCCTCCCTAACCAAGCTGTTCTAGGGGTGCGGGCATCGCGGGTATCACGACAGCTGTAAGTTAGCACTCATTGAAAAGTCGAATGGAATATCGTTCATTCTGTATTAACTACTTTACTCTCCCTTTCAGCAAGCATTGTCAAACGATTCCGTTACAGATTTCTTAATTCTGGAATACAAAGATGTCACACTACAGTAGGTCATATATATAGCCGTTGAGCGCTGCGCGCATCAACGGCGTCGTTTTTGAGCGCGACAAAAGATCATATCGGGGGCCGTGTCCACTCGGCACCCTTCGGCACCAATTCCGATGGGAAACCCTTCGTGGTTGAATACGGTGCCAATTGGATTCAGGGTCTCGGGGGGCGTTCAGGAAAAAGAGAAAATCCAATCTGGACATTAGTAAGTTTCTAATAATGACCATCAACTCTGACTATCTATTAATCAATAAATCAAATAGGAGCAGAAATGGAAGATCAAAAACCACTTTTCGAATTATAGCAATATTCTTACTTATAATGAAACTGGGCTTGTCGACTTCAGTGAGGAAATAGATGCCTTCGGAAGCGCAATGGAAGAGATGGAAGAGAGAGCAGGCGAGATCCTCGGAGAGAATCAACAGGACTCGACTTTACGAGCAGGCTTAAGTCTCATCGGATGGAAACCGTCACAGCGCCCATATCCCGCAGCATCGGAGACTGTCGAATGGTGGTTAATTATACGGTAAGTCATCTAACCATTTTAGGGCACTCTAGGGAAAAGAATAATTAGTAACTAGGGTGATGCAGATGGCGAGCAAGCAGCTACACCAGAGGAATCATCTCTCGTCTTCAACGCTGCAGTCTCCAACTTCACGTTTCTGCAGTTCAGCGACGAGAATAATTTCGTTATTGACCAAAGAGGGCATCGTGCGTGGATTCAGGGTGAAGCTTCTACGTTCTTGTCTCCTCAAGACAACCGGCTCCGCCTCAATACTATTGTTAAGAGTCTCGATTATAGCCCGGAGGGTGTCACTGTCACTGCAAATGATGGGTCTTGTGTGCAGGCGGACTATGCTGTATGCACGTTCTCCTTGGGAGTTTTGCAGAGAGAAAACGCTATTGATTTTCAACCTGCACTCCCATCCTGGAAGAAAACTGCGATTGAGATGTTCGAAATTGGTGTTTATACCAAAATCTTCTTGCAGTTTCCATCCAAATGGTGGAAACGCGATGAACATGACCCGGAGTTCTTCCTTTACGCTGACCCATATGAGCGTGGTTGGTATCCTATTTGGCAATCACTTGATGTGGAAGGGTTTTTCCCTGGATCACACATCCTATTTGTTACACTAACTGGAGACCAAGCGTACCGGGCCGAGAGGATGACGGATGAGGAGACTCGCGAAGAGGCGATGGCTGTGCTCCGATCGATGTTTCCCGACGTTGATATCCCACAACCTCTGGCAATCCAATATCCACGGTGGTCAAATATCCCTTGGGCATATGGGTCGTTCTCCGTCTGGCCTGCTGGAACCACATTGGAGATGCACGAGAATCTGAGAGCCAATGTAGACCGGTTGTGGTTCACCGGGGAACATACAAGCGCCTCTTACTTTGGCTACATGCAAGGAGCATGGTTTGAAGGCCGAGATGCAGGAAATCGCATCGCAGGATTAATAAGGGGAAATTGTGAAGGGGAGCCTGATGAATGCGGTGAGAGAATCAGCTATCACGACTTGGATGGGACAACACCCCCTGATGAGTATGATGTACAGAATGGATGGGACAAAGAAGGATACTGTAACGTGACCGAATCTACTATATGTAATGCTTAGGACATAGGGGACGAATATAGGTCTAATTATGACATGTGGCTAACATGATTTTTAAATTATTATTCTACTAAGTAATGTTCATTTTCTAGCTAATCACTGATCAGCACCACAGCACCGATCCTAATGCTATAATCTCATTAAGCCATTTTAGTCTATTTTAATGTTGGCTTAACCAACTCTCTAAGTGAAGCGGTGGTAAGTGAGGCGATCATATCAGTGTGTAAAAAAACACGGTCCAAGGACGACAAGGGAATGAAGACGTACTCCCACCCCCTCTTAATACCAGGACTTAAAAATGATGGCCTGGCTCTCACCGCAAACACACGAATTCTGTCTCCGTTGCCATAGTGAGTAATGAAGGCCGACATTTGATAATCAAATGTATTTTCCGGGAGTTCTACATCGAGGGACCTTTCAACAATGCGCTGGGCGCATTCGGTTGCTGTCTCTCCTGGAAAGGGTTCGAGACTCGGGATGCTGTATTCCGAGATCGTATCTGATGACTTGGATCGCACAAGTAACTCGGGGCCAGATTGACCATCCCGGTAAAACAGAACACTGATACTAGTCAAAGATTCAGGAGCCATTGGAGAAACGCTGATTTTTGGCGTTCCTTGGTGTTTTTGGGAAATATGTTATATTTGTGAGTCGATTAGCAAGAGTTGAGACAAGAGAAATGTTGGAAGTGGATGAATTTTGGGAGGGGAAGGTGCGACGAAATGACGCCTTGAGGGCAAAGACGCTATAAATAATAGAGAAAAAAAACAGCATTGTATTGCGGCTCATCATACAACCATACTACCTGGGAACAAAGATATTGTTTTGATTATTGAAATCTAAACTAGTGCGACAAAGACAAAGAATAATTTTTACGCTGTATATTATACTTATGGGGTTACTTCTCAATAACTATATTTTCAAATTGAGACATTACATGTTGCATTGAATTTCGTCATCAATACTTGCTGACGTCTTGGTTATTGCTGAAACTACAAATGTGCTCTTGTCTTCTCCCCCTTGTGTGAGTCTTCTAGCTCAGCTGCTAGGGTGCCCTCAGCAATGTCTTCACCATCTTGGGCATTAGTGACCCATTTAACTCTCCCTCCTCTCGTTGCTCGGATCTCCAGCTCCATTTTCATTTGTTGCACTACACAGATGACCTGGCCTGGCCGGACTTCGTCTCCTTCATCTACTCCTAGCTCAACCAGCTTACCAGGAAATGGCACTACCACGTGCAGCGGATTATTGGCGTCTCCGCGGCGATGTTTCCCGGCCGCCATGACAGAGGCAGAAGACGCGTTACTATGTGTCGCTTCAAGTGTGAAGATCTGAGGATTCTGAAAACGTGGGTGCGAGTACTCGACATCAGCTTTGAAAGACGAAGGGAACTCATTACGAATTACTCGTTGAAGTTTGATGTGATGAGTTTCTTCAGTCGCTCCTGGAGAAGCAAACGCAAGTTTGAGGGCCCACGCGTCACCTTTGCGTAGCACTGCCGCCGAGGGAGGGTTGTTAGTTAGTGATGTCACAGAATGCCCGTCATCTTTGGCGAACTGTAACGCCTGTTGCTGTTGGTTGGTGATGCCGCGAGAGATTTCTAACCCCGACGTAAGCAGGCTGCTCATGTGCCTTTCTAGCCACGAGGTATCACATAATGAATGTAAAAAGTCCTCATGTACTACGACTGCACGTAAAATATCTAGGTTAGTTTTCACTCCTTCAATCCACGTATCTTCAAGTGCCCGCCTGCACTTAGATATGGTGACTTGTGGGTTCTCCCCAGTAACGATGATCTTAGCGAGCAAGCTGTCAAAGTCCGCACCAATGACCGCAGTCTGACGATGATTGAGATGAGTGTCGACCCTCACTCCGTGACCAGTAGGAAAGGAGAAAGCCTCAACCTTTCCAATACTCAATGTCCAGTCTCTCTGGACATTCTCGGCGGTAAGACGCAGTTGGATAGACTGCAACTTGGGTACCTGCATAGTATCCGAAGATATGTATTTTAGTCCAGTCTCTCCAAGCTTTGCCCCTTGCGCAATCTCCAACTGTATCTTGACTAGATCGACGAGTGTGATGCATTCCGTAACTGTATGTTCAACCTGGAGTCGTGGGTTCACTTCTAGAAAGTAGAACTCGTCTCGATCTGCGTTGGCAAGAAACTCGAAAGTTCCCAGCGAGAGATATCTAATGCTTCGCGCCATCATGATCGCTGCCTCGATGATCTTGCTAACGAACTTACGGTCTCTGATAGTGCTGGGTGCTTGTTCTACGATCTTCTGATATCGTCGTTGAATACTACATTCTCGTTCCCAAAGGCTGTTGGAAGTTAGCAGTCAAAAACAAATTACTATAAAGAGTAAAGAGCAGGAGAAAATCCCCCACTACGAGGGATCGTGGGGGAAAATCAACGTGCATCAAGAGATGAAAAACTAGGAGTTTGGAAACGTACTGGCGCACTTGACCGGAGCCATCACCGATGATCTGGACCTCAATATGTCGGAATCCATCTACCGCAGCCTTTTCGACAAATATCTGACGCGAAGGACTCTCAGAAATGGCACGTTTTGTCGCGCTTTCGAGATCGGATTCCTGTCTCACAAGTCGGACGCCTTTGCCACCTCCACCATCTACGGCCTTGAGCATAATCGGAAAACCAATCTTTCTGGAGAATTGTCGAACATCTTCCACATTTGAGGTCGGAATATCCATTGCTGGGAGCGTAGGGACACGGCATTGTTGGGCGAGCAACTTGGCAGCTAGTTTATCGCCTGTCTTACAGAGGATATCCCAGCCTGGACCGATGACAACTGCTCCGGCCTCGTTCCACATGCGTTGCGCAAAATCGGCTGACTCGGACAAGAAACCATATCCCGGATGAACCGTGTCAATCGCATGTTGCTTCACGATTTCTATGAGAGCTGATATGTCCACGTAGTCGGTAGAGGAGATTGACAATGCGTAGGCAGCGCTAAGAGCGTGACTAGTATCATCGGAAGTGATGAGAGCAAACGTCTTAATTGAGAATTCCCGTGCACAGTCGATAATGCGCTTCGCTATCTCACCTCTATCCAATCATTCAGGAGATGTTTTAAGACGGCAATCCTCAGAAGTTTATTTCTTACCTATTTGCGACGAGTAGTCGTTTTATAGGTCTTCGTGGAGGACCACCGCTATGATCCGACATTATAGCCATCTCTTATATAGCCATGATCCCCGATCGACTAGTTAGTGAAGTAATTAATGTCTTAATGTATAGAATAGAGGCGGATTTTCTTCCTCTGCTCTCGCCTGTGTGAAATGAGTGCTCGCATAGAATAGTTTGCACTTGAGGACATTCTCCTGATTTAGGATTTGGTACTTTAATTAATGTCTTCCTTGTAGGCCTGTTTGGAGACTTACTTTTTGGGACCAGCGGTGCGGGGACAACCCCAAATTACCGAGGCCTGTCGCTCTTCTCACAGATCAACTTGGACTGACGAGCCCCTAGCTACCTATGCTCTTTCGGGTCGCAATGATTTCATTGTTAAATATCTTTATACAATCAATCGTGAGTCTTGAAGTCAAGACCTAATATTCAATATGGAAATTTAGCAGTCGAGCCACTATTCTACGTAGCTACCCTACACGAACATACTATAATTACTTGTGTATGGCTATTGGTGGATAAGAGTGACGTATCGGGATGGCTTCAGACGATGATATCGCGTCCCGAAGAGCACGCGAACGCGTGCAACAAGTCTCATCCCATATCGCACGCATGCCTCCCTCGGAAGACAATGTGCCACAGGCCTCTACACGCCGGAGAAGGAAGCAAGCATCAACTGCGGCTGGACCGCCAGCTGACTATTCCGACCGGCTTGGTCAGATATCGACGCTGGAGAACCTGGCTCGCACGCCCGACATTAATCACCGAGGTTATGCGAGGCAGAAGAAAGCCGGCAAACTGTGGGTTCGGGAGCGCGTAGAAGCACTCCTTGATCATGGGAGTCTGCTGGAGATTGGTAGCGTGGCCGGCGACGTGACCTGGGACAAGGAAAAAAGCGAAGGTGGCGCCGAGAAATCGGTTGTCTCTGCTTTCACGCCTAGCAATAGTGTTCAGGGATATGGGTGCCTCAATGGACGGAAGATTGTGTTCACGGCTGATGATTACACCCTACGTGCTGGCCATGCTGACGGGGCATTAATGGAGAAAACGCTGTATATTGAAAAACTGTCTCTTTCTTTGCGACTCCCGATCGTAAAACTGGGTGAGTAATTCTAAGTTTTCTTACAAGCCCCTCGTAGCTTCGGCACATGCACACGAATTATGCTTCAAAATAGCCATTACTGACCCCGAGCGATGGCAGTGGACGGGTCCTCGGGGGGCGGGAGTGTCACAAGCATACGAAAACAAGGCTTCTCATATATTCCTCCGCTTCCTGGATTTGATCAGGTTATTGCGCAATTGAATCTAGGCATTCCCAACCTCGGCGCTGTCCTTGGGCCGGCCATTGGACTTGGTGCCGCGCGGGTCACTGCCTGTCACTTTAGTGTCATGGCCGCTAATGTCGGGTCGCTATTCAATGCAGGGCCTCAAGTTGTCAAGGGTGCAACTTTTGAGGAGGGATTGACTATGGCTGAGCTGGGCGGCCCTGACAGTAAGTTGGTCAACATTTAAGCTTTTCCTGTTCCGAGTCAGGGCAAAAGATCCCGGCACATAATCACCTACAACCCTAAACAATAAAAAGAATCTAACACTATTCACTAGTGCACTGTCGCAATGGTACGATAGATAATATGGCTCACGATGAGCACGAGGCATTCGAACAGATACGCCGCGTCTTAAGCTACCTCCCTAACTCCGGCTTCTCTGCTCCGCCAGTGATCAAGAGCAGCGACACCCCTGACCGGCGTGAAGAGGCACTTCGAAGTCTGATACCAAGACGTAAGGAGCGCATGTACGACCCACGGCGGCTTATTAGCCTAGTTGTAGACGAGAAGTCATTCTTTGAGATCGGTGCGCTTTGGGGCACGACAGCCATCGTGGGACTGGCGCGCCTTGATGGCCACCCGATCGGTATCATCTCAAACAACTGTGAGAGCCACACAGGAGGTGCTCTCGATGCGCTGGGCTCCCAGAAAATAACGAAACACCTCAAACTCTGCAACGTTATGAACTTGCCCATTCTCCAATTTGTCGATGTCCCTGGTTATGCTGTCGGTACGGCTGCCGAGCGATCTGCGACTATGAGGCATGGCGTGAACCTCGCTATGGCCTATTACACAACCACTATGCCTGTTTTTAGCGTCGTTACGAGGCGCGCTTATGGCGTCGCGGGAGGTGTCATGCTAGATTGTCGTGACCCGCGCATGCGTGTAGCATGGCCAAGTGGCGACTGGGGGTCGTTACCCCTCAAGGGCGGAATCGAAGTCGGACATTCTTACGAGCTTAAGGAGGCTGCGAAGAAGGGCGGCCAACAGATGGCAGACGAGTTATACGCGAAACTCGAGGCTGAGTACAACGCTCTAAGTAAGTCATTTATTTCGCCGTGGTTGGAGATGTGCTAATGTTTTCCTCGCAGTGAATCCGGTGAGAACAGCAAATGCGTTCGGAGTTGAGCAGATTATCGACCCTGCCGACACACGTTCAGTAGTCTGTAACTGGATTACTCATATCTATGAAGAACTCATGGATGAGAGGCTGGCTAAGAGGAGGGCTGGTACACTCCATGCATCGTTTGCATAGATTCTTCGTATCACTCTTTCCGGGACCTACCAAAATCTATCGTACGCGACATATAACGATGCCCTACAGGTATAAACCGATTTGAACTATTGTAGATAGCAGAACATCGATGCTAGAACATTCATTCTTGTGTGTTGTCTCAGAGACAGTCATAACCAATTTCTGTAACAATCTGTGTCTGCGATGAATGATGGTCTAGCAGAGGGGGATAGAGTTAGCGGGGGTGACTAGCCCACCCGGCGAACACTCATTCTATATCCTCAGGCCGACTTCAGACACGTCCGTTCGGGTTTACGACAATAGGTGAATTGCGGAAATACGCATAGGATTGATGCGGAGAACCCTGGATGGTGCCAATATAGCCATCCGATACGCAAGCCATTCCCCGCGGTTGGGGTAGCGTACTACCCTACTAGGTAATCTGATCAGCAAGACTACTAGTAATCGGGTGTGCCTATTCGCCGACGTAGCTTACTTTGCAAGACGATATGAAGTCACTCTGAGTTGCTCAGAGTATGAGTACGCATGTCAATTATAAGTCGTCCATGTGTCCCATTGCCCCCTGTGTGGCAAGTGAACTATTCAAAGTGATTTGACAACGAAGGTTTATTACCCTCCAGACTGAATGATGGACGACACAGCGAAGCGAGACGCCGAATTGGTGGAGGACGTCGCCTCTGATCCAGCTATCGAGGATCCCCCCACCTCCGAAGAAGAGAAGTCTGCCATTAGGAAGCTGGATTGGCGGTTGATGCCCATGATTTTCGTCATTTACTCTTTGTCGGTTCTGGATAGATCGAATTTGGGAAACGCCCATGTCGCCGGCCTTGACGAGAGCCTTGGGCTAAAGGGAGATCAGTATTCGACCCTTGGAACCTTTTTCTACGTGACGTGTAAGTCCTGCCTTCTTTCCCTTCTTCTAGGTTATGCAACTACTTTCTGGGCTAACATCGTAAGATATCATTTTCCAAAGCGCTGCGGCCGGATGGAAGCATTTTCCCGCTCATATATGGGTCACTTGCATCGTCATCTCGTTTGCTACGATATCGGCTTCCCAGGCCGCTACTCAGAATTATGCCGGGTTCGTCCTATGCACGTCCTACTTCTGATTACGTGAGCCCTGTCAGCTAACGAGCTCGCGCAGCCTAGTCGTTCTCCGGTTCCTTCTCGGTGCGACGGAAGCAATGTATGCCGGGGTCCCGGTCTACTTGTCTTTCTTTTACCCTCGCGATAAAGTCGGCTTTCGCCAAGGTATATTCCTGTCTGGATCTGCGTTGGCGAATGCATATGGCGGAGCGCTCGGATATGCCATCACTCAGATCAAAAGCCATCTCGAGCCCTGGAGAATCCTATTCCTTATTGAAGGTCTGCCAACATTTATCATGGCTTTCGTGGCATGGTTCTGCTTCCCCGATGATATCGAGAGCGCAAAGTTCCTTACGGATCGCGAGAAACAAGTCGTCAAGTATATGGTCAGTCGCGACCAAACTGCCGATGTCGTGAATCACACAGGACTCAGGCTAAAGGATTTCTGGGAGGCGTTCAAGGACTGGAGAAGTGAGTTTGTGTTAAAACGCTTGTTCATTTAATGTTCGCTAAAGCTTCATACCTAGGCTATCTCACCGGGGTAATGTACTTCGGATGCAATGTCTCCTTCGCGTCTCTTCCGCTGTTTGTGCCGTCTATCATTGCCGAAATCGGCTCGTTCTCTCGAATTCAGGCGAACGGGCTCTCCGCGCCGCCGTATCTCCTGACTTTTATTTTGATCATTGCATGCTCATTCATATCAGATCGGATCAGGATGAGGGGACCATTCGTTTGTTTTTTCGGCATTGTGTCAGCCGTTGGGTTCTTATTGCTTGCGACGACAAAGGGCGTCGTCCCTAGATACCTCGGTGTCTATTTTGCGATCACGATATTTGTGTGCGTCGCAATTCTTATTCCTTGGGTATCCAATACTCATAATACCGAGAGTAAGAGGGCTGGTGGGTTTGCTATTTTTGCTATATTGGGACAGGCTGGACCCTTACTGGGTACGAACATATTTCCCTCTAGCGAGGCCCCTTATTACCGTAAGGGCTCTTGGATATCTTTCTCGTTCTGTGTACTGGTTGCAGTCACTTCGGCTGCTTTTAGCTTCCTCCTACATCGCGAAAATCGTAGGTTGGATAAATTGCACCGCGATGAGGGTGAAGAAGGTTCGAATCAACGTGGGTTCCGGTACGTGATATGAAGATATCAGGGTTCGTCAAAGTGAGCACTGCCAAAGTTGATGGAAATGAGTTACGGGGCATTTATATGTAGACTTTGGCGATTACTCTATCATGAGATGCGCATGCTGGATTGCAAGGGTTGCTGTAAGGATGAAGCTTGCTTATATATAACATAATGTATACTTAGAAAGGTAACTAATTTACCTAATGTCACACAATAGTACTTTTTAAACCACCGCCGTATATGCTTGCAAACCGTCTTGGCTTTCTAACCGAACATCAACACCAGGGGCAATGAAGAAGATGAACCCCTCAGAGAGCTGAAACTCGTGACCATCAGCGCGCAGGACGCCTTTCCCGGATGTAACTATCATTACCCCCGGTCCTTCGCTCGCGGTAATTTCTTCATTTTCACCTTTTGCCAAATCCGTCTTTAGCATATCGAACTCGCTCATGGGCGGCTTATATACCACTGTCTTACCATTTTTGCTCTTGTCGCACTTGGTACTGGGCAGAATGACGTCGTCTTTGCTATGCGCCTTGAACGTCAGCGTATTGGCGAAGGTGTCGACATTGTTGCGGTCGGCTGGCGGACAGAATCCGACATTGAGTACATTGTTCGAGCGCGCCACTGGTTTTGCGATGTGAGCGACAGGCTTACTAACATTATGAATCGGTAGAGAGGATGGCACGAGACTTGACTTACTGCATTCAACGATATCACCCGCAAGATAAGCATGAATGCCATCGGCGGGGATGAAAATAGCATCTCCAGGTTTAAAAACCATATAATTCATGCACAAGAGAGCGACAAGGCTCCCTGCGTCCTTGGGGCCATACTGATCCTGCAATCGTGGTAGGAGATCTAGGATATACGCGGCACTTCCATATCTTTCCCTCGAGACCTTACTGAGATCGGTCTGTATCGAACCCACCGTGTCGAGATCGAGTTTCAGTAGATTGCGCGTAACTTCCCGCAATGTCTCGTCTGTCCATTTGTCCTGTCCATCGGGCGCGAACCTCTTTAAGGGCGCTAACTTGAATAGAGGCGCAACTTCATCCAATGGCTTGAAACCAGCGAAAACCTCGAACTTCGACAGCGCGACGGCGATTTCTGGCTTGTGGTTCGCGTCGGTGAAGCTATCTGGGTCCTCCTCCCGTAGCTTCGCTGCGAGCTCTTTGTTCGGATGGATCTGTAGCGGTAGAGCCTTCGCAATGGATAATATCTTGGGCAGATATGGTAGCTGGCTGCCGAACTGGGTAATCACCTTTTTGCCGAGTAATCGGTCTTTATCCCGCTGGAGCACGTCGGCTAGCAGCTCTCCGGAATCAAGCTTACGACCGGGGAAGTCTGGATAGTCCCCGAACCACATCTCCGAGTAGTTCTTATTTGGGTCGATTTTGAAGCTGGTGCCTGGCGTCTTCTCGCATAGTTTTGCTGCTAATGAGTCGGTCCCCTTTCTTCCCCAAGGGTATTCATTACAGGTTCCAGCTAACTGGAACACGAGATCTGACGGCATCGTGGTGTTGAGATATAATACGAGATACTTGAAATGGGAATAGTTAACAATGCAAGTATACAGTAAATTGGGAGCTAGCTTTACAAGCTTTTACAGCGTTTGCAAAAAGATTATTTTTCGACGTTGATTCAAAATTAGTTTTGATAGAGCAATGTGTTTGTCTGGCTCGTCTAATACTACACTTATAGGCGTTGATATCTGTGGCGGGTTAAAGCTTCCGGCATGATGCTTCTATGTCGTCATAGGCGTTGACAGGCGATTTGTGGAGCTGATGGATGTACTCAATAGCCGCCGAGTTATCGCTTGATTGAATAATTCATTTCAGTAATACCGCTGATACAATAATTGATAATACCGTGGGTTTTCAAGCTTGGGGGGGTTACAAATGGTGTCCGACTGTTAAATATGTTCGCTGGAACAAGGTCATAGGTTATGGTCATGGGTGTTATCGACGAAACAATTTGCTAAAAGACGGAAGAATTAAACCTAGCTTAGCTCTATTGAGAAAAATACCGGCTTCGTGATATTGTTATACCGTTATTGTGACCCTAGATTATTTATTACCTCAAGTCGACCCGAAGCCATGGTTAACGACGCGATCCACAACAGGTAGTGGAGTGCTTGTTGGGACCACGAAGATCGATTCTTACGTATGTTATCCACCTATTGATGCTGATCGCGTAAAGTGTTTGTAGGTCTCCGAAAGCGGGTGCATAGAGTACCTGGTCTTCGATGCCGAAAATGCGTGGCCCAGTAGAAGCCTAAGCGGCGGGAAGAAAAGAAAAATTATAATAGCAACTTAGCTTAAAGAATCCCGTGCCGATCACAAGGAACGACAATGTGGGTTGATAAGGCAAGACTAGTACTCCGTACATACTCGTCTTTGTGCTCAGCCTCCGACGTCATTCTCCACGATCTTGCGAATAGTTCCAAAATGATGGACTACCAAGATATGGTTATGATGTAGTTAGTCTATGGAGGACTAGATCGCGTTCGAAGAATATCGGGATATATTCGGATGCATGTGTTTCCCTGCCTACCTCAAGAAATTTTTATTTCAATGATATTATACCAGTTAATGTAAAATTCTAATTCAATTCACGATGTCGGTATCGGAAGAGACGAAGGAGGCCTCAGACGGAACTTTGTTCACGGCAGTCGCTGATGTGCTTCCTATCCCTGCGACAACAGCCCCTGTGACCGATCCTAGGGAACACGACACTGCGAATAGTCTAACCGAGGAGCCTACATTATCTCATTCTCTCGCTATGGGTGATCATGATGAGAAAGGCGTCGTCCAGAACCCTCGCCAGGAGGAAGTCGCCGATCTGGGGTGGAACAAGAGGAAGGAAAATATACCTGCGCCCTTAGTCGGCGGATTAGGCAATGAGGATCTCTGGCTACTTATCCGGCGTTTCAATAAGGTAAGCCGCATTCTCATGAAGGTATGCATATGGAGATCTGACGGATTGTAGCAAATGTACCATGTGAAGGAAGTGCCGCATTCAGTTCTTGGGGATCTGGACTTGAACGTCTCGGACGAGGAAGAATTTTCACCGGACAAGCTTCGAGCGACAGTGGAAAGATTTTACATGACGTACGTCCTTCAAACTGCAGTCAACCAATTCTTTTGCTACTTTCCAGGCGATGCCAATGATGAAGTCTACTTTCGTGCTTTGATGCGGCCAATTTGGGTGAGAAGCTTCTAACAGTTAGGTTTCTAGAGTTGTCATTGGTTTGTTAGCGGTGGTTAAGCACATCGCCAGACTCCGGTCATGGCGTGAAACCCGGAGGACATCCTCCTTCTGCGCCGTATGCAGCTTGTCCCCGATACTCCTCGCTACCTTATGCTGATATATTTATAGGCGTATTTCATTGCCTGGTTATTCGACTTCCTTGCTCCATTGCTTGCCATAACTTTGATCACCCTCGTCGTCTATCCGCGCTCGCGCGGCATCCTCTTCCCTCCGGCTCCTGTATCGCTTGTTGATGCGAATTCCGGGGGCGTGCAAAAGCCCAAGGCGGGTGTCCTGGGTAGTCATGAAAGCGCCACTGGAGCCCCTGAAAACCACAAGGGCGAAGCGGTGGAACAGTACGTCTTCTCGTGTATCATCTCTTCATCAAGCCCCCGAGATTCCTACTATTGGTGATTATTACCAATGCTGATTTCGCTCTACAGGGAAGCAACAAATTTCTTCAACGGGTTTACGGCTGTTGTCCTCACTAGTGCCACAGGCAAGCATCCACAGGCCAATCCACAGCTAGGCGAAGAAAACTCGCCGGATGATCACGTCCCCGATCCAACGGGATTGGCCGTTTCAGCTGCTGAAGCCAAGGATGTAGCTGCGGGTGGTCAAAATGCTTCTAAGCATGACAAGACAAAAGTGCCCGTTGAGAACGCTATCTGGAGTAAGATGCGCCCGATCATGCACGGAATATCAGACGTCACAGACACTTGGGAACGCCTTGGAAACGCCTTATCGCCCACGCCTCCTTTCCCTCAAGACACGGGTCGCATCCGGCTGGCCAGCCTCCTTGTTCCTCTTATAATAGTCTCACTATTCACAACGTCATACATGGCCGTGAAGGGAGCATCTTTCGGCGTGGGATTCGGATTCTTCGGCGATCCTATCATCACCCCTGGCCTTCGATGGCTTAACCGGCAATATCCGCACTGGCAGAAGATCCTGGAGATGCGGAACACGGTGCTCAAGGGCGTACCAACAAACGCACAGCTCACATTGACGTTGCTGCGCATCGGGGAGGCCAACAAAGCGCCGTTGCCGCCTGCACCACTTGTTCGCGCCCCGCCGCCTGATAAACCGATCGATGTCACCGATGCCGAGCTCAGAGCTACGGGTGCGGAGCCGCCCCTGAACGCAACGGATGAGGAGCTCGAGGCCGCCATGCAACACGACCCGCAGACTGCTCACGAGACAGCCGGCGCCGACATCGACGCTGCCAAGAGCGGCACGCACAGCCGGAAAGGCAGCAAGATTATCGGGGCCGTTAAGAGCGCCGTCAAGGGAACGGTGAAAGGCGCCATCGCGAGCGACGCCGCGCGCGCGAAGGTGGGCTCGCGGCAGGCGAAGAACCGGCTGGGAGTTGTCCCTCCCGCTAACGCGGAGCTGCTGACGGGGCCGGTGGACTTCAAGGCCCGGTATAACGGGAAGAAGGGCCGGGTGTACATCGCGACCAAATCTACTATCCCTGCCGTTGGCTTCAGCACGGACGTGGCGACTGAGATTGTCGGGGACGAGCAGAGAGAGGAGCTTAACCCGCGATGGAGCATTGCGATTGGGGACATCAAGGAGCTGAAGAAGATCGGGGGCTATGGCTGGAAGGCGAAGCTTGTGGTTGGGTGGTCGTTGGGACGCGAGGTCCACGATGGACTTGAGATCACGGATAGACTGGGGAATGTCAGACGCATTACGGCGTTGCCTCTGAGGGACGAACTGTTTAATCGCTTGGTTGCTATTGGAGGGCAGAAATGGGAGGCTTGGTGAGATATTAATTGTTAATGAATTTGATTTGATATAGCCTTTCTGACGACGTATCAGTTCCCGGTCCTGGATTTAACTCCTCTGAATCTTCGAGAGCTTGCGCGGGCAGGAAGTTAATGTGTTGTTATTAGACTGGCGGCGTTTCAATGTGTCGTGGCTGCATCCCTTGGAGTTGTTAGACTTCTACTTAATTGCTGCTTCTGATACCCCATTACAGCGGTTCGAGAGCAATCACTTTGGTGTCCTGGGGGCTGTGTAATAGGTTAGGGATTAGGATAGTTCGAGCTAAACACAATTGTCAGGTCCTTATTCCTTGCGCTGAACTATACCTGATAGGGGTAGCATGTATCCCGAAGCTACGACGTAGAGCAATTGATTTCAAGTTACTTGAAGCCTCGGTATAACAACGAAAGGCACGATACCTACTATATTAATTACGCATACGTCGCAATTAAGGTTTGCAGATATTATTCAGCGTACGAATCGTATATGCGTACCGAGGCCCTTTGTTGTCTCTGGGATTACCAGCCTTGCTCTGTCAACCCGATCCACCCGTAATCCCATAACTAGATAGGGATAGTGCTGTTGAAAGAGATGCATGGTCCGTAAGAAGAGGACGTCAACGCGACCGTTGAGTTGACAACCGCCGCGCCGAGCGCCGAAGTGCCACACTTGAGTCCAAGGACAAAGCTCCCTGCAGAAAGTTCAAATTCAGTATCCGACATAGTCATGCAACCAAAATCGAGATCTTGACACGAAAGAAAAGAAACAGGTTTTTGAGTATGTCACTCACCCGCCATTACATTCGCCAAGTACGGGTCCGTATGCGTGTGGTCGTTAGGGTAATGTGCATTGACCGTTGTCGTCCCGAGGTTCGTCATGACTTGGGCAGCGTATTCACCGTGGGCTACGTGGTAAACTCCTGCTGCTGTTCCTCCGAGCTGACTCGCCGCGAGCCTTATGTAGACACTATCAGGTCCCGAACTGGTCAGGGGTCGATTGGTTTACTTACCAGGCGTAGTAATCGAATCTGGAGGGACCCCAAGCACAAGTTCCTGTTTCGCAGATGCTGCGGTGATTTATTAGAGACTGAAACTTTTAACGGAATGATTCTATGATGATATCGCTTACTTGTTTGGCGTAGCCGAACTGAGGATCACCTTTGCTCCTTTTGCGAGGAACAGCTTCGCTGCATTCTTGTAATAAGCTGGATACGTCAAGACGGTCTCAGCGACGCCATTATAAGTCTATATATCGAAAAATCAATTAGCCCTCTTATCGTACCACCTTTCCGTCTCATAGCCCTGAGAAAGCGAGCTTCTGTTGATCTCACAGTCTGACAAGTTTGGTCCCCATCGCCGAAGCAGTCCGTCCGCCCGTTGTCGGTAGGAGTTAAGCTGCCACCGTCGTTATGGCCGAATTCAACGACTACCCAATCCCCTGACTGTACAACATTGGCAATGTCCTGGAAACGGCCCTCTCGCGTGTATGAGCGTGCTGAGCGACCCGCAATCGCCTTGTTGGATACCGTGTAGCTTGACGGTAAGCTGTACTTGAGATACTCTCCCCACCCTTCGGTGCCGGAACCTCCGCCAGCTTTGGCCATCGTCGAGTCTCCTGCTAGGTAGACGGTGGCCGCCGTGGCAGAACCGACTCCGAGGAATCCCAGGAGGACCCTAGATAGGATGGGAGACATGTTAGCGCAGTAGTCAAGCTCTTTGTGACTCGTCGTATTCGATCGCGTTTATGATGGGCAGCAAATCCCCAGGTATCGCTGGGAATTCGAACTACCAATAGCATGAACATGAAAAGTAGCTGAAGCATCTTTCGTTCAGCATGGCACGTATATAATATTGTGTATGCGGCGGTAACCCCATTTGGCGCCATTGGGGCGGCTAATCCACGAATCTGCGGGTTTGGTCAACCTCAAATTGACCATGGCTACTACATGATAACTTGAGACTTCGCGATAAGATACTCCGTTTTCCCGTTGGGGTTCGTGACCAAGGCCGCCTAGAGGTGACAATTACCAGGCTAGCTAGAAGCTCTATGTTTGAGCTTCGGCCCTTGGCAGCTCAATGGAGGTAGTTGTTCCGATAGAGAATTGGTAAGTCGTCCAAGTATCACAATATGCAACTTGATGCCGAGATCCCACACACTGAAGGTACACATTTACGTGTGTATATGATGCTTAATATATTGCTGCGTAGAATACATTGCAGGTACTATATAGTGAGAAGTCCACGAAAGGCCCATCCTTAGTGGCAAGTAGCAGAGCTTGGCAAACTGCCTTCAACTCGAAACGATCCAATTCCAGTGTCACGTATTAGAATAATTGGTCTGCCATTTGCATTAACTATACTTGTGCAGTTATTTTGTTGACAATACTAACGAAGCTAGAGAAAACTAACCTAATTTGACTTATAGATAATAGCTCTGGCAGGTTGTGACTAATTTGTTGTTGCCTCCCCTGCAAATCTAAGGTCATGTCGTCTCTCCCGCACTGACAAGTCTACCGCTCTATGCCAATGCCGGATGCGCTCACGCTGTACCAGCTCATACTCAGGCATTAGCATTAGCGCCTTTCCAAACCCGCTACGGCTCGTCGCGTTGGCTAAGCCATACACCACGGTGTCGACCCGATTCAAAATACTTGCAGTCTGCTTGTCAAAATAGAGACCACAGTGCCGCATCTCTTCTAATAGGCTAAGCATCCCCGACAGGTCACCACGGCGGTCCCAGTAGATAGCGAGAAGCTCATTGAAGAAAGGCGTGGAGACGCCCAAGACATAGGACTCAAGGCCCAGGTCTTTGATACGCGGCAAGACGCAAAAGACTAGCGGGGAGGGTGCGGAGAAGGCAGTGTCAAGCCTTCGGAGAGCAAGTAGGAGGTAGGCCGGATAGAGAGGCCCGTGTACGTAGAGGCTTAGACTTTGAGCGTTATCTGGACTAGGAGTATTATCAGAAGCGGCTGACGTAGTGTCGATCTTCGAGTCCCCCGGAGTGGCTTCTACGTCAGTGTTGGATTCGTCTGTTGGCTGTGTGGACTTGCGCTTCCGTTTTCTACGCTTTGACTCCTTTATAAGGCCTAGGCGGGCAGGCATAGTGAAGACCTCCTTCTCTAGAATATCCCAGAGCTCAAAGTCAGAGGCGGCAGAGGTAATTAACCCTTCAATGCGAGTCCGTTCCGGATACCTCTTAGCCTCAACCTCGAGGGCACGGGGAAAGGCATGGGCGGGGGCCTTCCAGTCGTCCTCGTTGGCGGCGGCATTGGTGGGCTGTGCCTTTAGGGCTTGGTGTTCGATGGTATTGAGGACTTTATCAGCAGCGCCTCGGAGCGATGGCGGGAAGCGCAACAGGGCTTTGGAGCGATCTATGGCGGCACCAGCAAGAATGGCCGGGGAGACAACAGTGGTTGGGCCACCCTGACCGGCGTCGTAGGCAGCTTGTTGCATGATGAGCCTGGCAGAGCGGTTGGGCTGCGGCTCGATTGACGGCGCATCGCCATCCTGAATAGCAGGCTTCAGGCCTCGAGCCTCGATATCGGCAAAGATGCGCTCAAAGACCTGGCGCTCTGAAGGCGTGATGGTACCCCGATCGGCAGGCTCGCTGGGAGTCTCTTGGCCTGGGGGCCCGATCTCGTAGTCGAAGGGAATGTTTGAGTCTTTTGGGCGCCGGACAGTCGCATGCAGTGATCGAATGATGCTGGCTGACTTACGATGTGTCGCGGGCATGCGAAGAATCGACCTCGTCTGGTAGAGGAATGGCATCAGGGTGAAAGACATTTTTTGGGGGGGACGAAACAGGGACATGAAGAGGGTGAAAGGGAAAGAAAAAGATATTATACAGATTCAAAATAGGTATAGAACCTATCTACTTCATGGAATGATTGGGTAAAGTAAGTAACCAATACATAACTACTGGATGTGCCTGGGATAGAACGGAAACTTTTCTGCAAGTTTTAATAATAGACGGGACTCAAAAATTTAAGTGGACCATTTGGAAGTACCTACTCAGTAGGTACAAGCTTACAGGGGTAGTTGCTGCCTACCTTTCTCCACATACCTTGCAAGTAGGCAGGTGGGGCCAACTGGACGCGAAAAGGCATGACCTCGCGTTAATTGATTTTCGCTTGTCGCGAATCGCCCTCGTCATCGCCACCCATCTCTCCCCAAACATTTGCGCCAAATCAATTAAGTCATTTCGTTTCTGTCCCATCTTGCTAGATAGAGCTTCAACCCCATAATTTTAATACCGGACGGAGTCTAAACATCCGCTCTCTCTTTTTTCGCCGAGTCGTTTGTCACATTGCCAGGTTTCGCACAGAGCTGGTATGCGCCTGGATTATCTTGACGATACTGGGTTGCTGGCACTCTTTCTTTTAGTCATTACAGTGTTGGAACCACGGATCACCAATTCATTATTCTAACAAGCGGTCGGGCTGAATCGGATCGTGTAACTTCGCGTCCCTTTGTCCAGACCCTGCAACTACACACACTATTCACAATGCCTCCTGGAAAGCTGAGCGCGTTCGAGGCGAAGCGACGCGAGAATGTGGCAAACAATGCAAAGCTCCTCAAGGACACCGCCGAACTCGGTGCCAAAATGCGGAAAGCCGCTGCGCCAGCTCCCAGGCCAGTTGCTCCGCGTAAACGCAAGACGACCGAGCCTGCCGTCCGTACTCGGGTTATGCCTGTTAGACAGAGCGCCAGGCTGGCCGGCGCGAATGCTGAGTCTAAAGACACACTTATAAAGCTAGAAGACATACCAGTTGAATTAAAGGATAGAGAGCCTAAGCGGGTTCGCACAAACGGGGATCTCCAGCTCTCGAACCTTCAGGTTGAGGGCAAGAGATGGTCAAATACAGACGCTCTTGCTAGCTTTGTACAGGGAGCGCAACCCGGCATTCGGACTTTCACCGATGATGATATTAAAGAAACCACCGATGAGAAGTTGAAGTCCCTACGACAGGACATGAATGATCTAACGTTATATGGGGGATGGCAGCCAAATGGTGAGTCTAGTAGTAGTTATACGTGCCCATGCCAGGAACATTGCTAATTCAGCTTTACAGACATAAAAATCACACCCGAGAGGATATATGCTCTCACCTTTCACCCCATATTAGACAAACCCATCGTGCTCGCTGGTGATAAGAAAGGTACCTTGGGATTCTTCGACGGTTCCCAAGAGACGCCGCACTACCCTGAGGACGAAGATGAAGAGTACGACGTTCCCTTGCCCAAAATTAGTGCATTTGAAGTCCACAACCGTACTATCACTTCAATCAAAATCCCCATCTTCGACCAGAACTCTGTCATCACAAGTTCGTACGATAGCTCGATACGGTGTCTGGACCTCGTCACGCAGGTCAGCACGCAGCTATGGGCTCCCGAAGCAGATGAGGATGAGCTAGGGATTTCCTGTATAGACATCTCGCCCGAGGCGAAAGATAACATCATCTTTTCAACGCTGGAAGGCTCTCTCGGTCGTATCGATAGGCGAACGAAGCAGAAAGCCGAGATTTGGAGCTTAACTGATAATAAGATTGGCGGCTTCTCACTACACCCGTCCCTTCCCCATCTTGTGGCAACGGCTTCATTGGATCGAACACTCAAGATCTGGGACTTGCGGATGATTAAAGGGAAAGGGGACCTACGCCATCCTTCACTCTTAGGCGAGCACCTATCGAGGTTGTCTGTCTCCCACGCGTCATGGAGTCGCAGCGGCCACATTGCCACGTCGTCGTACGATGATACAGTAAAAATCTACGACTTCTCTGGAGCTGGACTATGGAAACCCGGGCATGATATCCAGAATAAGCAGATGCAACCCGCTGTCAAGGTCCCGCATAACAATCAGACCGGCCGCTGGGTCACCATACTTAAACCTCAGTGGCAGACAAACCCCGCTGATGGCGTCCACAAGTTTGTCATCGCGAATATGAATCGCTTTGTCGACGTCTACGACACTGCTGGAACACAGCTTGCCCAGCTGGATGGAGAAGGCATCACCGCCGTGCCGGCCGCCGCCGAATTTCACCCCGTCAATAACTGGGTCGCGGGTGGCACTAGCAGCGGCAAGCTATGTTTGTGGCAGTGATGCAATGTGAAGTGATGCCGGGGCGCCGATACAAGGATGATAATGTCTAGTTCCGCTGTGACCAAGAGAGAAATTCGGGCTCAGATTCGAATACCAAATATTGCTGCATTTGATTGTATATGTATATATGCCCAGTTAGGTATATGCTCTAGATATTTGGCAGGCTTGACGTGTTTGATGAGGACTAGCTTATAGTATAGATATGTTCGTGTTCTCCGGTTGAGCCTTGATAGTGTATTACCTACTTGCCAATAGACCAACCAAGTGATAATGGATTTCTGTTCATGTGCACAGGATGAGAGTGCGAGGTGCCTTAATTAACGAAACTTCACTCATTCGCTCGCCTTAGAACTCAGATTTACTACTGTTTGCCACACTTATATAGACAGAAAACCATCTGCGTCTTCAACTATCGGGACAGACTAATCGGAGAAGGCAGACGAGACGTACTCATGAGCAGATGCTGATGTTAGTATCGGCGTTTCTTTATTTCAAAGAAGTATTAATATAGCTTTCAAGCCGGCGGAAGACTGTTTTGCCGAATATTATTACATGTATGGGTATCTCCACCATTACAGTCCTCCACCACTATCATAACATCATGACTTCCTCAGTATCTAGCTCCGGCTCCGGCTCCGGATCGTCATCGACCTGCAAGAACGGATGCCGCAACGCGTCCTCGGCACTGATCCTCCGCGTGGGATCTAACTCCATGCACCGCGTGAGGAACTCGATGGCCTCCTTCTCTTCGGGGGTCAAGGTGTTGGCGGTGCCGTCCCGGCCGCCGTCGCTCCGGCAGGTGCTCCAGAGCATAATCTTCTCGAAGGAGAAGCCCTGGTTGCTGATGGTGGGGATGGTGGTGTCGAACATGCAGCCGTGCAGCTGCCCGGCGAGCTTCATGCGTTTGTTGCCGAATATGGTGGCGATCTCGATCATGGCCTCGATGTCGTCCGCGCTGTTGAAGAAGGGGAACCGCTTGCAGAGGATCGTGAGCAGGATCACGCCCGCGGACCAGATGTCGATCTTGGTCGTTTGCTCCGTGCATTTGAATAATACCTCGGGAGCGCGGAAGCCGCGTGTACCCGCCCGATTGGCCCGGCGGGACGGCCGCGTGTCTTGCTTCGGGTACCCGGGCTGCGCACCAGTCTG
Organism: Xylaria sp. FL1042; assembly: GCA_022495085.1. NCBI lineage: Eukaryota > Fungi > Ascomycota > Sordariomycetes > Xylariales > Xylariaceae > Xylaria > Xylaria sp. FL1042. The sequence goes on from MU380309.1 coordinate 26,280, forward strand.
TATCGAGTTGAAGGCCACTGATTGCTGCAGGCGTTGCTTGCGAACCTGGCGGTCTTCGTGGCAGAGACATGGCTTGCTATCGGTGCCTTCCCGCTCGGCCAATCCAAAATCTACTAATACACCACGCTTCTTGTCTGGGTCGTATAGAAAGTTTGTGGGTTTAATGTCACGATGGACAATTCCCCTCTCGTGAACGGCTGCGAGAGCCGTGAATAAAGATCTCAGATAGACACGCGTGTCATAGATGTTCATCTTGGGATAGTATTTCCGGAAGTCCTGATGTCGAAAGTAAGGCAGGATGATGAGGACTTGGTCTGATTGACGCAACGCAGTGATTAAGGGGCACACGGACGGTGAATCTCGTAGATCATGGAGAAGGTCGAGCTCGTTGAGAATGCGAGCCGGCGAGGACGTCACGTAGATCTTCTTGATGGCTACGAACTTGGGTTTCCGGCGGGAAGGTCGAGATGTGGTATTCGTGTGAGAGGCCGAGGATCTGAGAGGCGGTGGTGTCCACTGGCCATCGTCGGCGTCGATGTCCCAGCGGTTGATGTAGTCGTGGTAGCGTATATCTTCGGCCTTGTAGACGGTTGAAAAGGTACCTGGATAATGACGAAGGGGGCACAAGTCAGTCACAACGCTCGTAGCTATCATGCAACCGCACAGTAGAAGCCACGAATAGCCAGGTACCTTCGCCAATGCGCTTGATCAAGCGATAGTCATCCCTGAAATGGGGGAAAGTCTGCTGGAGTTTCTCCATGTCTTGCTGAACGGTCATATCTATCGATTCGTTGCCGTCAGACGATTCTGAGGCGTCATCGTCGCGGTCATGATTGTCGTCGTTCTCCTCGTCCTCCAACTCTTTCTCCGCATCTTCGTCATCAGGTTCGTGCTCGTGTTCGTCGTAGTCGTCTTCTTCGGCACGCTGGGTCTGCGACTGTGACTCTGTTTGCGACCGCGCTGGGTCGACAGGCTCTTGCTCATGCTCTTCGTCCAAATGATCTGTAGCGAGTTCGTCCTCGTGTATATGAAAATGTCGTTTCTCCATGGTCTGGCCATGTTGCTCTCGAGCATCATGTGAGGCGACACGGGTGAACATGGCTCGTCGGTGGTGTCGAAAAGAAGGACGAACACTTTCCCCCTTCGCTGCCTAGGTGCCTACTCCTCCCCCTTCCTATCCTTCCCTACGTATTTATGTTTGACGCTATTCGAGTTGCTTTTCCCTCCTGGATTCGGTCACGACAAGTTGGTACGAACGGTGTAGGAATGGTATCAATAACTAAAGTGCCAAGGTGAGGGAGTGAGCTGAAGAAGATACTTGGCGACAAGTAGCTCAAAGAAACATCAATTTGTGTAATTGGAAAGTGAAGAGACGGCTTGCTAATATGCTAAAATTGGAATGAAATCGCACTCATTACTGCCTGTCTTATAAGTGGTTGCAGGGAGTCTGTAGTAAAGATGAGATAATCCAAGCGCCCGAGGTTCGTCCTTGCTCGACCGCGTCTTGATAGTGGTTCAGAGTGAAGATTGACAACCAATTCCTTACCGTGTATGCACTGTACTCTCCAAAAAGTGCACTATGGAGACTGCTTACGGAGTACTTACTTCTTACTTACTACCTGTAGTACCGTAGATAGTATTTCTCAGCCCATATGCACTGTGTAGCCTTCAGCGGACCTTCCGGGGACCTTCGCTTAACCTTTTGGCGGGTCTGGCGGGAGAAGTGGGCTTCGTGGGGCAGCCACTTCGGAGAGGCGCGTCGCAAAGGAGAAAAAACCAATCTAAACAAAAACAAATGGTTGCCGAGGGGCTGCAGACTACCCCCGCGCTGCCTGTCACCGCTGTCAACCACTATTTTGGTGATTGGTCACTTTGGTTGTCGCATCACCAACATCTTCCCGTCGTAGTCTAACTAGTGTATCAACCTTGCACAAGCGAATCTCCATTTTCGTTGACTTGATTTTGTTTTTTCTCATTATTTTTTAATCGAATCTCCCCAAGCTCAAGAAAGGAAGAGATTCCTATACTGCAAGCGCCGTATAGGTCCTTGTCCGACATTCGCTCTTAATTGTTTATTTACATCAAGTCGGTGGCATCTCAATTTGCCCAACTTGAGCTCCCCCTTACAGCCGTTGCGCCCATCCGCCTCACGACGCTTGCAACTCGCTACACTGTGTGAGCGGGAGAAAGGCGACGCCCCCCTCTCTCAGCCATCATGGAGTCGATCAACTTCGACATCAATGATGCGCTCAAGCATTACATGAGCGACCCCGCCTCCATCGCGACGCCCGAGGCCGACGGCGCCCTGCTCGACTGCGAGTCGGACCCGGAGTCGCTGTCCAACATCGCCCTCATCAATCCCGTCCTCAATCCCATCATCGATGCCGTCGCCGACAATCCCGATGCCATCACGCGCAGCGCCTACTTTGACTCGCTGCAGTTCCTACTCAAGTGCGCACCCACCTCCCTTCATCCACTTACTCAAGAACCACAGGCGTCGCCATCTTCTGCATGCGACACTGCTGCTACTACTACTACCACCATAAGTAAGACGATACAAGAGCCCATTTCTAAGTTGTTCGTGCAATCCAGATACACCCAATTCCTCCCGACACATGCCCTCAGCAAGATCTTCGATCTGGTCATGAGCGGCTTCGCCGCCGAGGCCGACGCCATTACTCACGACCTCGAGACTCCCGACGAGCAGGAGGTCCTGGCCCATCACAAATCGTTACTCGAGATATACGGCTTTCTCATCCAATGGACCATGGCTTGTGTCGAGACTAAGGCCGCCGAGAAGTCATCGGCTGCCCCCGCGTCTCGTGCTAGAGGTAAGGGCGCCAAGTCCAAGGCCGCCGCCAGTAGGCAGGGCGACGACCATTGGGATAGCGCCGCCCAGCTTCAGTCCGCCCTAGACGTGATGTCCAAAGTAATGAAGTTGAAGCTGGGCAAGCTCTTCCTGACTACAAGTGAACGCGACACCTTCGTTGGTCTACTTACCCGCCCGGTATACATGGTACTCGAGAGCGAACAGAGAGTTAAAAACACAGCTATCAGAATGCATGCTTTCAAAGTCCTCTGTATTGCGGTTAAGCACCACGGTCATGGCTATGGTAGGTCATTGAAAGTAGACCAGAGACGAGAATTCGCATGGTGATTGCTGACAACCGATACAGCCGCCCAGATCTCCATTGTTCAGAACTTGACATACTTCGAACACCTATCGGAACCTATGGCGGAGTTTCTCCATATCCTTTCAGAGCAATACGACTATCCACAGCTTGCCGAGGAAATCTTGAGAGAGATTGGTAACAAGGAATTTAACTCTAACGACACGAAAGGACCCAAATCCGTGTCGACTTTCATTGCCAAGCTCTCTGAGCTTGTGCCCAGACTTGTCATCAAGCAGATGACTATGCTCGCTAAACAGCTGGATAGTGAAGTCAGTATTGCAGAGTCCTAACTAAAATATGTGATCCACTAACCAGATGGCTAGTCGCACACACTACGGAGTTCACTGATTGAGGTTTGTGGCAACATGATAGCCCACCTTAGCAACGAAGAAGAACGGAGCGACAACCACAAGTCTCAGCTAAATGCCTTCTTTGACGTGCTCGAGGAGCGATTCTTGGACGTCAACCCCTATTGTCGGTGCCGAGTAATGCAAGTATACACCAAGTTGTGCGACCTACAACAAAAGTTCCCCAAGCGGAGACAAAAGGCCGCCGAGCTCGCATGCCGGAGTTTGGAGGACAAGAGCAGCCACGTCAGGAGAAATTCGGTCAAACTACTAGGCACCCTAATCAAGACTCATCCATTCACCGTGTTACATGGTGCGCAGCTTTCTCGAAAAGACTGGCAGGAGCGCCTGGATAAGGTGGATGCAGAGCTCAACGCATTGCAGCCCCCAGCAGGCGAGCCCGGTCTGGGTGAAGATAAGGGTGATTCGACTGCCCTTGTAGATGAGCCAACCCAGATCATGGAGTCACCACAGAAGCCTGCAGAAATGACTGAAGAACAGAAAGCTGCGGCTGTCCAGAAGGCGCAGCAGGACGCCGCGACATCGGAGGCAATTGAAAAGTTAACTCTCACGAAGCGATATTACACAGACGCACTAAAATTCATCGAGGTCTTGCACCAGGCTACGGGCGTTGTTGTGCAACTCCTCGGTTCGAAGAATAAGTCCGAAGTCATTGAAGCCATGGACTATCTTGAGATAGGCAATGCGTACAATATTGAGGACAACATGGTAGGCATCCGACGAATGATGCGTCTGATCTGGACCAAGGGCAATAGTGATGAGGGCAAAGGCGTCCAGACCCATCTAATCGACTGTTACAAGCGCCTCTTTTTTGAGGCTCCAGATCACTTCAGTCCCAACGACGCCGCCATATACATTGCACGAAATATGATCAGCCTCACATCGGGTACTACCCCGGCCGAATTGACGAGTTTGGAGCAGCTCCTCGCCACCATGATGAAACAAGGCATGATCTCAGATCGCGTCATCACCAAACTCTGGGGTGTGTACGGGTTTCAGAAGCGAGAAATATCGCGATCTCAGCGAAGAGGTGCCATAATTGTATTGGGCATGCTTGCTACCGCCTCACCCGAGATTGTCGTTGGGGAAATGGAGACGATGTTGCGATTTGGTCTAGGGTCTCATGGCCGAGCCGATCTTCAGCTCGCCAAATACACATGTATTGCGCTGCGGAGATTGAACCCGACGGGCCGGCAGGCAAAGGACTCGTCGGTCACCTTTAGTCGACTCCCAAATGAACACGCTGTATTGGCTAAACTCGCTGCCATTACCGAAGTACCGAGCGAGAGCAAGGAGTGGTTTGGTGTTGCTGAACAAGCTATCAACGCTATCTATGCGCTCGCGAAGCATCCTGATATCTTGTGTACTGATATTATTCGGCGACGAACAAAAGTTGTTTTTGCTGCCCAGCAAAAATCCCCACCAGTGTCACGGCCGGGTTCGCGAGACGATGCTACGATGACAGTGATGGGTGCCAATGGCATGACACAAAACTTCAACACCATGTCCCTCGACGCACCCACACAGACCATTAATCAACCGGCACCCGAGCCGCCAGCGGAGCCTAAGGAGAAGGCCGCTATCGCTTTGTCGCAGCTGCTTTTTGTCGTAGGACACGTAGCAATCAAGCAGATTGTGCATCTAGAACTCTGCGAACTTGACTTCAAGCGAAGAAAGCAGGAGAAAGAAAAGGAGTCGTCGAAGCCAGATGAGCCGCGAGCCTCCACGGGCCGGAAGGGCAAGAATGCCACACCAGCACCGGCGCCGGAGGAAGCAGGCGATGAGCTCGACTTAATCGGCGGAACGACGGAGGATGACTTCACCGAGGCCATGGCTCATATTCGTGAGCGTGAGCTTCTGTTTGGGCCCCAGTCCCTTTTATCCAATTATGGGCCTATGGTAGCCGAGATCTGCTCACGAAGTGATATTTACAAGGATAAGAGCCTCCAGGCGGCCGCGACTTTATGCCTTGCCAAGTTGATGTGCGTCAGCAGCGAATACTGCGAGGCACACCTGCCATTGCTCATCACGATCATGGAGAGATCACCTAATCCAACGGTTCGTTCTAACGTTGTTATTGCCCTCGGCGATATGGCTGTATGTTTTAATCATCTCATCGATGAGAACACGGATTTCTTGTACCGCCGTCTTGCGGATAGCGATATTTCGGTCAAGCGGACATGTCTCATGACGCTTACCTTCCTCATTCTCGCTGGTCAGGTCAAGGTCAAAGGCCAGCTGGGCGAGATGGCAAAGTGCCTCGAAGATGAGGATAAGCGGATTGCTGATCTCGCCCGTATGTTCTTCTCAGAGCTCAGCACTAAAGACAACGCTGTATATAATCACTTTGTCGACATGTTCAGTCTTCTTTCGGCCGGTCAGATGGACGAGGAGCCTTTCAGAAGGATTATAAAGTTCCTGCTCGGTTTTGTTGAAAAGGTAGGTTCACTTCCCCCGGTATCGACGTCACAACTCACAGAAGATTACAGGACAAACATGCCAGGCAGCTGGCTGACAAATTGGCAGCTCGTCTCCCGCGCTGTGAGACGGAGCGTCAATGGAATGATGTCGCTTTTGCTCTGGGCTTGCTGCAGCACAAGAATGAAGATATCAACAAAGTGATAAGCGAAGGTTATAAAGTAGTGCAAACAGCGGCATAGTGATAACGAGATGTGATGCCGACATTAGAACTTAACGAGGTAAACGAGAACAGTGATACCAGGATGACGGGAGTATGGCGTTTGAGTTGTGGTGTGTCAGACCCATGGGGGTTTTGTGTTTCCAAAATACCTGCATAAGCATTGAATCTATCAATAAAATGACCGCTTTGCGGGGTTTGAATATTCACCATACTAACAAGATCCAAAATGAATGAACTATGCATCCAATATGCTCAACTAATTAACCTACATCTTGGTAAGTTGCAGCTGAGATAGATCAGCATGCCTGTATTCCCAAACCCCACATCCGAGTTCATTCAATACCTAGATAGGAATCCCGCTTATCTATCTTCCTCCACACCAACTTGAAGATCAACGTTGACCCGTCATCGGAGGACCGACGTTGGAGGGAGAGCTAGATCACATGCAATCGATGTTACATAGCGGCGCTCTAGACTAGATAAGAGAGAGACGCATGGAGATACGGCCGACGACGGCATCATGGCAAACAGCCGTGAACGAGATGGGGGTTCCCGAATCTCTACTGACAGCATGGCGCACCTCCTATCACCCTCTGCTTCTGCTTCTGCTTCCCAGGACGCAGACATGGAACATGATCACGAGAATGGAGAAGGGGAGGGTCGATGCGAAATAGACAGTGACGTCGCCGCGCGACTCGTCCGGCGCATCGACGCCCATATCCTACCCCTGCTCTTCGTCACGTACATGTTCAACTTCATGGACAAGACCATCCTGTCCTCGGCCGCCGTCTTCGGCCTGCGCGACGACAACGGCCTCGTCGGGGACCAGTATTCCTGGGTCTCGAGCGCCTTCTACTTCGGCTACCTCGGCGCCACGTACCCGGCCACGCTCCTCGTCGCCCGCCTCCCCGTGGGCCGGTACCTGGGAGCTAACACGCTCTTCTGGGGCGTCGTGGTCGCACTCACGGCCGCCTCGCGCGGCTTCGCGGTGCTCTTCGTCTTGAGATTCCTCCTTGGTGTTGCCGAGGCCTCGGTTTCCCCCGCTCTTGTGTTCATCACGAGTACGTGGTACACGCGGGACGAGATCCCCGCGAGGACAGGGGTGTGGTTTGCGGGGAACTCGGTGGGCGGCATCGTCTCGTCGTTGCTGGCTTACGGCCTCGGCCACGTGCGTGATCATGTTGGCCCGTGGCGCTGGATGTTCGTTGTCCTGGGCGTCGCGACGTTTCTGCTTGGCGCGGGTCTGCTGGTATTCCTGCCTGACTCGATTGCCGGTGCGAGATTCCTCGCGCCCGGAGAGAGGAAATGGGCTGCTGATCGCGTCGTCGTTGCGGGGCTGGGCTCTACGGCCAAGACGAGCTGGCGGTGGTCCCAGATGCGCGAGTGTCTTGTTGATCCGAAGACGTGGATTATCTGGTCCCTTGCCCTGCTTTGCCAGATTCCTAACGGTGGCACGCAGAACTTTGCTAATATTGTTATTACGTCTTTCGGCTTCTCCTCGCTGCAGTCTACGCTCATTAATATTCCGTATTCGGTACTCAGTATTGCCTCTATCGCGGGAACGGGGTGGGTAGCAGGACGCTTGTGAGTAGTACACCGAAGTTCCTAAGACTAGTTTTTTATGAGCATCCTCTAACATAGCGCATCGAAGTCGCTCCATGAACTGCATCTTAATCGCCCTAGTCGTGCTCCCGCCCATCGTCGGGTCCGCACTAATCTCCAACCGCGCCGCGATCCCCCACGGCGTCTCCCTCTTCGGCTACTTCCTCCTCTCCACGGGGCCCGCGGCCCTCCCGCTCCTCCTGTCCCTCGTGCAGTCCAACTTCCGCGGTGTCACCAAGAAAATGACCATGACGGCTCTGCTGTTCATCGCGTATTGCGCGGGCAATATCGCCAGCCCGCAGCTCTTCATCGCCGCCGAGGCGCCTACGTACGATACCGCGTTCCGCGCTATCTTGGTTTGTTATTCGCTGGTCGTGGGCTTCTCTTTGCTACTGAGGACTTACTTGGGCTTTGTGAATCGGATCAGGAAGAAGAGGGAGGGCTTCGAAGGGAGTGGTGGGGCTTCGGGCGCTGTGGGTGGTGGTAAGGTTGTTGATGTCCGGTTTGGCCGATCCGTTGGTGACACTGTTGGAGAGGTAAGGCTAGGGCCTGGAGATTATGAAGACGTTACTGATTGGAATACATTTGGATTTCGATATAGACTATAATTAGATCTTTAGAATATATTCTTTGCGCTTCTTATTCTATTTTTTCGCCCTCGGCTTAGCTTGGTGCTTACGACTCGTCAATAAAACATACAAGAATATTATTTTCGCTTCACAACGGCGTCTATTAACATATTGTAGCTGGGATACGTAGAGTATGACTCAAGGACAGGGGTTGCTTCCGCAGCCCTACAACTATTGTTATTATGTGTCTGATAATCCCTGGAGATCATTGCATGCCTACCTAGTCATTGGCTGCTCAATTGTTACACTGTAAGAAGTATCTTACTACATACTACCCGAGTAACTCAGATTTCTATTGCACTTGATGAATTCGAAGCAGAGAAGTGTATAATTGGTCTTAATGCGTAACGGTAATATTAGCGTTGTTGTTCGAACGTTCTGCCTATTTTCACTGTTTAACGCTACAGAGATACAGAGATGGCAATGCAAGAGTCCTAGTGACGAACAATTATAGGTATAGAACGAAAGAGTGAATGGTATAAGTGAGGATTGAGAGGGGTTGTTCGACCGCTAGGTGACTAGGCCAAGTTTTGAAGATGAAGAGGATCATCTGGGACTACGAGACATTGTATAGATAGGAGATCCTGATTGCGAAGATTTTATAAGTATTCTAGGAAGTTTAGGTTTGGTCTCTCCTAGAATGAGGACCTAGAGGAACCTATAGAGGCTATCCCTTCATATCGATCACTTCAATAAGGCGTTATTGCCGGTAGCGTAGTAACGGCCTCGTTTTGCTTTGTCACATTGAGTTTAGGACGGCCGCTACCGCATGCATGATTCATTATACCTTCATGAGATAGCTCCGACCAAAGACGTATAGGCTCTCGGTTCTACAAACATCGGATAATGATAGCTGACATCAGATTATGAGTTTATAGGCTTGACGCCTATTCTCTTTAGGGTTGCGAAGTCTAGAATAGTCCATCGCGGCCCATGACCAGAGCCCATAGTGATAATTCCAATAAAGCATTCAATACAATCCCATCGTCCAATCTAGCGTGCTGTCAACTCTCTCAGATCTCTTGGCTGGATATGCCTATCTCGGTACAATACATGGTGCGTATATCAATTGCGTCTAGACGGAGCCGTCATGGCTATTTTGTAATCTACTACTTTGGTCCCATGACTATAGAAATCTACCACAATAATCATATTGGAAACCCCTGAAACTTTTAAAGAAACATCTGCGATCATGCTCATGACTATTCTAAGCACGAACGTGTTCGTGCCTGGAACCTGGGTGCCAAGCTGAGCTATTAGATGCAACGAAACGACAATTGCAATTCAGGAGCCAACCAAATTATAATTGGGAAAATCATAATTGGCCCGCTATTCATAGTATATGTCGTAAGAGGTACTAATGAGGCACTCTGTGCCGTTTACCCTGGCTTTTGGCACACACAGCCAATATACGGCTAAATGGACGATGGACTCACGCAGCGTCACGTCCCTAGGGCCCAACGACCATCCCAACGGCAATATTGGCCCTCCACCTGAAGAAACCATCCAGTTGGTAGTTCTAGCCGCTCCGTGCTCCCAAGAATGGCTTTTATCTCCCACGGAGCCAACGCGACCACAGGCTAGCTCAGCAATTTGCACTGCGACTCTGCAGGCGCGCCAAGTAATAGCCGTAACTCTCGTTCTATGGATCAGCTGTCGATGAATTTCTCGTTCTTGATGTGATGACCTGGCCATCTTCCGTTCTCCCATGGCCTCACGATAAGCGTGTTGTATTTAATTTTCGGCGTCCTACCTAGATATCTGCGCATGTGAACCCCCCGTCTTTCTTTGTTGCTTTAGTAGGTTTCTACCCACGACACGTCCGTACGTAGTAAGTCTTATATTAACAAGACACTTCTCCCATTTGGCATATTTCTTACTTACGTCATATACGCGAAACAGCTCAGTCTATCATTAGCAACCCCTACCAGTCCCTTCATCGCATCTCCTTGTTTCAAAAATCTCGGCATCGCCATTCGATTGTCAGAATGCGCTGGAACTTCGGTCTTACCTGCCTAGCAGCGCTTCTAGGGTCTGGTACGCACCATACTTAAAGATATGTGGCAACATACATAGTGAAGTTGCTAACTTTGAATTCCAGCTTCTGAAGGTCTCGCTGCGGATACATCTATAGTCCAGGACAGTGAGACGGGCTTCACGTTTTCGGAGTTCCAGGCTGCTTTCGTGATCGGCCAGTCCATCAAATTCCGCGTTGCCGTTCCTAATCCAGCTCCAGTGAATTACGATCTCGTTTTTCAAATCATTGCCCCGACTGCTGTCGGTTGGACCGGTCTAGCCTGGGGTGGATCGATGATCAACGATCCTTTAACTATCGGCTGGGCGTATGGGAGTACGCCCGTAATCTCTGTCCGACGCACTAGGTGAGTTAATCAATGAGGAGGCGCGCAAGACTTCATGCATTCTAAAGAGGAGACGCTGATGTGGTTGCAGTGTACGGACACAGCCTGCAGTTTACACCGGAGCGACGGCACAGCTCCTGAAGACGGGGACTAGGGTAAACGGGACGCATTGGCAAATCACGGCCAAATGCAGTGGCTGCAGCTACTTCACCACCACTGGCACTACCACCAAGAGTCTGAACGCGAATGGGACCAACCGCCTCGCTTTCGCCTATTCCAAGACCAGGCCGCCCAGCGCATCGAACGCGGCTATGATCACCGTTCATGACACGTTCAATTATTGGGACCACGACTTCTCCTCAGCTGGAAACGCTAACTTTGCAGCACTGGTGCAGAAGAATGCGTGATGGATGAGTATGTTCAATGGGTGGATGGAGTTGACGGAGTTAAGGGAAAAGTAGCCATCTTATCGACAGAGACGATAATAAGCAATAGAATTTGGCATAACGCTTATTTTAGTAGCAATTACGTAAAGCTTGTTATTGGAATGAGGCTCGTTAAGTCTCTTAAGTGACTAGCTTCTACTAGATCACCGCTCCAAAATTTCATACATCGTCTGACAGGTTCATACAGTAATAAGAAAACAAGTTACTGATTGGCATCATCTAAATTAACTCCATTTATATTTGCTTTTGTTCTTTTTTAATAGTCCACATCGGTAGTGACAAGCCTAGGAGAGAAGTCTTGCAAAACCGAACGGGCGAGTGAAATTAATAGCCCTTAGCAAAAAGGAAAGAAGGTAAGAAAGAAAGAGAATTCAAATCTCCGTCTGAAACCCAGGCTTGAAGAAGTCATTGAAATGCACAAATTTCCTGTGATATGAAATAAGTGCATACTAAAAATAGATTATGTTACGAAGTTCTGTGGCAACCAAAGAATTTCGATTCATTACTGTGTATTCTTATATCAGTGCTCAAGTCCAAAAGACGAATATTGCTCAATAGACACTTCATAAACATAAAATACCAGAGTTAAAGGACTTAAAGAAATAGCTTCTAACTAGGTTTGTGTTTTATATGTAGAGTAGGTAATCAAGATGTGTTACAATCTGACTATCCAACAGTTCAGGAAACGGAAAACAATAAAGCACATCCCCACTCAGAAAATCCTCCAATGGCAGTTAATGTCCAAAAAAGCTATCGTTTAAAGACTCGATAACAATCTTAGCTGTATCAAACATGCGAGCGAAGGTAAAACATCGGTGGTGGTCTCCTATGCCTTAATAGCCATCTCACCCATGGGGAGAGCTTTGAGCCCTACAAGTCCAACACGTCAGCTTTCTTTCGTAATTCTTCTTCATTTCACAGGACAGGAAAGCACCAGTCGGTGTAAAGGTGGTGATTTTTGAACTTACAGCCATCAACTGTCTCGGGGGCCTGCTGAGGCACGGTGCAGGCGCTGTAGACAGACTCGGTCTGCGCTGTGATGCCGGCCCTGGGGCAGTCGGTGTTGAGGTTGCATTGGTTGTCCATAGCCTTCTGAAGCGTGTCGCCCTCCCAGCCGAAGAGGTAGTCTCCGTGCGCCGCTGAGCCACTAATTTATTCAAAAAGAGAAGATTAGTTTCGATTAACTCTCCTGGGTCTCTGTATTGTGTTGTGAGGTGGGACCTCCTTACCCAACGTTCATGCTATAGATGTAGGGGTTAGATCCGTCGGTGGGGAAGTCGGCAGAGTCGGCAAACTCGTGCGTATCCCACATCAGCTCGTACATGATCTGAGGAAGCTTGACGGGATGAGTCGAGGGGCAGGCACCGCCGCCTGTAGCTCCAGATCCTGAGCTGTAGGCAACATGGCTCTGGTGGTCTGGACTGTCGAGATTCTTTCCATCCCAGCATCTATTCACATGGGTTGATTGGTTAGCTTCACTTTCACAGTTATTTTGTTGTCCTCCCCTCTTCTTTCCCCTTCTGTTTTCCTTTTCCTACTTTCGCCTGTAAGCTTTTAAAACGTGCAAAACTTACGTGGGGAAGATGATGGTCTGTCGGATCATCTTGCAAGACTTTGAGTGGGGAATATCTACGGTGTCCGATCCAGTGCAAGGAGCACCTCCTACGAAAGGTGTATCGGTGTACGACGTCCAGCAACGATGGCAGATGTTGGCCTTGGGTGTCTTGTTAGGGTCTGTGTTGGCGGCGTTACCGGCCAACATGCGGAAACCCTATGATTCTGGTTAGCTCATCTATTTATTCCTGAAAAGAATTTCCTCTTACCTTCTTGAAAGCTGTGACCTTTCCACTAGGGATGTAGTACACATCTAGACCACCCTTGTTGACGAGCTTGCCCTGGGGGCCGCCATTACCGATCTGGGGCACCCGCTTGTATGTGCCGTTCTTTGCTTTGTAAAACATCACAGCTGTCCAGTAGTTGGACTTGTCCTGCTTGAACGAGCACGATGTGCACGTGGAGGTTGTTAGGTCGTGGGTATTCGGGTCCATGGTAATGTTGAACGAGTTACCACCGACAATCTGGTGCAGATGCGGCGTGTACGTCATGCCTGGGTTTACCAAGGGGTCGACGCGGTCGACGACAAGCTGGGAGCACGCGAAGCGCAGCATGTTAAACTGAGCTGCGGCATTCTGCGCCAGCAGCGCGGCGGCAGCGAGGGCTGTCAGCTGCATCGTGAAGCTTGCTTTGGCTAGCCTTCAATGAGTGAGAGGTAATAGACGGATGGCCTGGAACACCTGGTGTTTGTTTTTCCCTGTATGTTAGAACGCGGAGAAAAGAAACGATGGGTTGGGGAGATCAAGCAGAAAAACCCGGGGAAGCACTCATGTAGTGCCATCCTTATGCATCGTGACAGGCGACGCGCAGCAAAGCAAGCCTGAACTGCCGAACCGACAAAATTTAGTCGAAGGCTTAGATTGGATGTCCTTTCTCGATGTCTTGATTGATTTAATTGCCCCTTTCAGACTGACTTGCCATTGTTCCGAACGCTGATTGATCGGCTGAGCTGCTTGGCCACCTTCTGGCTGTATCACGTTTACCCGGCTATTAAACCTTCCAATGACACTCCCGAGGTAAACACGCCAAGCCATCATGACTTCTCTGTCCCCTGCCCGGAAATATGGGCGGCAGCCTGGCACTATCCGTAGCATTTTCATGATCGCCACTACGCTGCCGTATTTGCAAAGGGAAGGTAACCATATAGGGTATGTATCGAAGGGGGTTACTACTTGCCACCCAAGGTTTTCTATTGTATGGCTAGGATAACATTCACGAGCACTACATGTTATGTTTCTTTCTTAATATTAAAAATAGAGCACATATCTAGCCATATGACCATGTTTGGTATCGGTCCTCGATCATTGCTTTTCATGTGAGAGTAGGTTCTACCTACAATCGCGTTGACAGTGAGTGATCGTGATGGGAGTAAAAGAATAACTCCCGAGGCGTTAACGAGATCTTAAAACGACCCGGCGGAAATCTCGGCCGTTTTTTACTACTACGGGGGTCTGACGAGGTTGCGGCCAGGTACTCAAACCGCAATATTCTATATATGAGATATGTTGCTACCATGGAAGAGGTGCGGGAAATGTCCGCACGGATAGACTTTCTTCCAGGATTAATATCGTACTGAGGCTCTCGGCTCTCGGCCAGTATGGAATGATCGCAGACTTCATGTAGCCTTAGTTCATGGGGTCGCGGATTAATCCCCCTGGACTGGATTGCGCGATAACCAAGGACCTTGTGTGGCTGCCACATGCCAACAATTACCCAGTCAGTTTATAGTGCGACAAAATGTCATTTAGATTTCTATAAATTGGCTAGATCGGCGATTGATCCATACAGAGTTCCTCAGAGATCGTGACTGTATATTTAGATATACGTCATGGCGCATCCAATCCTCACTTTTGCTTACGCTGTTGGTGTTAGTGTTTCCGTGTCGTTCTATCTTGGCTGTTCAATCATATACTGCCGAATTAGCTACTACTCGTCTGAATAGAAAATGACGCGGCATAATCACAGAAGCATCTTCGGCATTTCTATAGCTAAGAATGATAGAGATACTATGAAGTCGAATATAGTTGGTTGCTATCATGATATTACCCCTAAAATGAGCTAGATGCATATATATAGTATATCACTAGAATGTGAAAGACCAAGGCTCCTCGTGTGGTAGGAACTATAATAAACACATACCCCCATACTCGGCTTACGAGGCTCTGTAAGTTGCGTCTAGGAACTGAACAGTCCTCCTTTCTCCTAGGACGAGGTGATCGCACGTCATGAATCCCAACACCTCCAAATGCACTCCAAGCTGTTGGATCGTATGCGTCAAGATAGATGTTTACTTTAGATTCACAAGTAGCACCTGTGAGCTTAAGGCTAGAGCGACAAAAAGAAGAAAAAGGTCTCATGGGATCTAAAGGTACACGGTAAGTGGACCGATTATTGGGCTATATTCTGTCGGGTTGCCTGAGTGCGAAAGCTTCAACCATCAAATTTGGGCGAGATGTGTGGATTCATTTTATTACATCGCCAACTTAGGACTCTTGACTATAGAGATTACATAGTCTGGATCACTCATATGATGACTAGAAAGTTCCTAGCTTATAAGTATAACCCAATAAATGCTACTTGGCATCATGATCTCATTAGTAACACAATTCCTTTTGTGGTACGGGAGCCTGTGCGCATACGGGAGGCGACCTACGCCAGATCCCGTGAAATGCAGTAACCCTTTCGTATTCGAGTTTTCACATGATAGATGCGAAGCCATATTGCATAGGCTTCGGATGTGAAATAAATGAAGCTATCCCGACTTCTGAGACATCAGGCCTAAACGCCGACAAGATGGGCTTAAGGCCGATAGGAATGCAAATTACATATATAGACTAACCCTCAGGACGCTATGAGTCTATGAGAGTTTCTGGATGGTTAAGGATCCATACGATCAAAAAAGTTCTCACATTGAGTCATTTCGCCAGGCCCTATATCCAACTCTTGTGACACTTATCTTCACCTAAGTGACTAGAATAATTTGTAGTGTAAAAGAAGAATTTGTTAGAGTAATGAAATTGAATACGACTTGTTTAAGACCTGCGTATTCTATTGCTGCGTATCTGACTAGCAGCTTAATGAGAGCTTTGCACTTGGTCTTTTAAACATAGAAATTCATAATCTCAACGGAGTCACTGCCAATGAATTCACATCATAGAGAGAAAGTCTAACAATGTGAATGTATTAACTTCAACTTAACTTAAAGACGCACAGTTGCTAAACTCAAAGGGCTATCATGGAATTACCCATAAGCACCCCCCCTTCCCCGTTCAGCAACTCTGGGAGACCATTATTTTTGATCACAATATCTCTCTCTGACGATGAAAGCTTTACCTTTTTGTCAATATGGAAAATAAATAGAGGGTTGATAGTGGTATCTCTATCCCTTATCTTGGGATATATGTAGTCCTTCTCTGATATTAATTGGGGCTTTCCCAAAGTGTGCTATGGTATACCAAAAAAAAAAAAAATTAAATAAATAATAAGAGCAGGGGAAGGAACATGCGTATCTGTAACGACCACTTGCTTCAACTGCCTACCTAAACTTTAGCTAAATATCTCGTACTTTCAAATTCAACTGATAATTACTTGGGTGGTAAACATATTGAAGTGAGGCCGATGGGCCAGCGCCCACCGTAGGGGCCTTGCCTTCGGGAGATAGGCCTCTCCCTACGCTTCCCGAGGCCTTCCAATTCAGAATTCACAATTTTCAGATGGTGAACGTGTTGATCCCGTTAACTAAAGTCAGTTCGCATGTGTATTTTCGCGTGTGTTGATGTGTGTTCCTATCTTTCCTTTCCTCTAAGTAGCAGCCCTACCTATTTCCATTTTCCAGCCTCAACTCAGCCACGAAGTGGTTGTATCAGTCATCATTACATGTTTACCCGCACCACTTCAATCTAAAGGTGTGTAATGGAGCTTGTCCCTGCATGAGTAAGCCTTAAGTACCAGGATACTCTACCTAACCCAGTAGCAATTATTGGTGCACTATCGTCATCCTTAGATTATAACCGCAAGGCATCGCACTAAGAAATACAGCTTCCGAACTGGATCTAGATAGACCCATCCGTGTGCCGAGATTCTTAGGAATTGGAGGTGATGACGTTCCGGGTTGTATTCTCGGGGTATTTCCCCGCCGAGACTGATGATCGCGTCCAAGAGCTGCAACTCCCATGCCATTCTTCCGGGTCGCAATACCACTTTACAAAAACCGTTGATAGTCGTTGCAGTATGTGCGGGGATGTAGCTACAGTAGCCCTAGGTTTGTCGTACTCATGGAGAAGAACTATGATGAATTCATGTGTATAGCATAGTTTGGTATATTGTTAGACTTGGATGAAAGATCAAGTTATATTCATAGGGATTAATGATGGCTTGGCACGAGTTATCATCATTTCTATTCTGTCTTTTGATTTTCTCGCTCGTTCCCGCTGCCCGTGCTGGGGTAAGTAATGGCTCTGTTGAGTGACTTTATTCTGAATTAGGATGAAACGAAGCATGATCTAACGATCCGAGCAGTCAATCCCAATTGACATATCATCCTCCTTTAATAACAAAGCATTTGGGACTTATCCAGGCGAGGTCTCGTTCGACGGACTTGGGCAATCATATCCCCCACCAGACTCCGATCACACACCGTACTACACATCCAGCACAACGGGCATCGTGTATTCGTTCCCGGGGTACACGGGCGAAGGCAAACCGGATAATATAATATGTACGGGCCAAACCATTGACATATCTCCTATCGCCGGGCGGAGAGCCTTCTCCGTCTCGTTTCTCGTGTCCGGAGACAAGGAGTTCGCGACGGTCGCGGGAAACGTCACTTTCGCGTACACCGATGGCTCTGCGTCGAGCTATGAGCTGCGCTCCCTGGACTGGTTCAGCTGGCTCACGCTGAATAGAGGCGAGATCGTTTTCCCGTTCCGATTCACCGCCACCGGGGTCAATTGGAACACCAGCCATGTCTTCGAGCGCACTGCGCCACTGCTCCCGGGGAAGACACTGCGCTCCGTCACCCTGCCGGATGTGTCGTCGGGAAACGGCAGAATGCATGTCTTTGCTGTCTCGCTATGGGAAGAGAACGCGCCGGTTGCCGTCCAGGCCGTGCGGCCTACGCAGAAGTGGTTTAAAGCTGGCGAGCAGATCGTCGAAGTCACGGTTAATAATGTTGGCGGGGAATGTATAGCTGGATCTGGGGCTACGGTTACGCTTCTTGGTGAGGGGTTTGACACTACGAAGCCGGGGACGCTGAAGAGACTTTGTTCCGGCGATCAAAAGGTTGTGAAAGTTGGTGTGACGGGATCCCTGGGTGCACCCGTGAATGTCTCGGTGGTTATTGAGAGCGACATTGGTCGGCAGATGACGGATTTCCCTTACATGGAAATCGGCTTGACGGGTTGGACTGCCGAACTAGACAATCTCGCCCGACACGAGGCGCCTGATTGGTTTGACGGCGCAAAATTTGGTATCTTTATCCACTGGGGTGTATACGCCGTGACAGGTTGGGGAAACTCAACGCCGTATGAGAGTTATGCGGAATGGTTCTGGTAAGTCTAGCTGCCGCTATCATTTCATTCGTGGTATTCTAGACATATGGTCTGAAGAAGAGAACGCTGTATAGGTGGTATTCTACGCATCACCCCCAAGCAGACCCTTCGGACTTTTACGACTACCGACTGCGCACATACGGACCAGAGTGGGCGTACGACGACACATTCCCGGACTTTACAGCGTCCCAATTTGACCCGAAGGGATGGGTTGATTTGTTCGCAGATGCCGGAGCGCAGTACTTTGTGGTCACATCAAAACATCATGATGGGTTTGCCATTTTCGACACCGGTTCGACGAGTAACCGGTCTTCGATGCAATACGGTCCGAAACGCGACCTTTTGAGAGAACTATTTGACGCTGCCGCGACGTATCAGCCATCTCTCCGGCGAGGAACATATTTCTCGCTCCCGGAGTGGTTTAACCCAGACTTCGGCCCGTACGGTTTCGATCAGCTGCCATCCGACACTGTACCGGGGACAAACTCATGGCCAGGCGTACTGCCCCGCAATCCCTACACCAACGCTGTCGAACCGTACACGGGACACATTCCCGTAGACGACTTCATCTCCGACGTCATGCTGCCTCAAATGAGGACCCTAGCGACCGATTACGAGACGGACATTATGTGGTGCGATATAGGCGCGGCGAACGCGACGACCGTGTTTGCGGCGGAGTGGTGGAACGCCACGCGCGCTGCGAACCGACAGGTGGCGATTAACTCTCGGTGCGGCATCGCACAGGCGGCGGACTTCGACACGCCCGAGTACGCGACGTTCTCGTCGGCGCAGGCGCGCAAGTGGGAGAGCAACATGGGAATGGATCCGTATAGCTACGGGTATAACGCCGCGACGCCCGACGAGGCGTACATGAATGCCAGCACGCTTATCCGTACGCTTGTCGACGTGGTGTCGAAAAACGGGAACTTGCTGCTCGATGTTGGGCCCCGTGCTGACGGGACTATTGTGCAACCCGAAGTAGATAATCTGCGTGAAGCGGGACGATGGATTCGGTCGCATGGCGAGGCCCTCTTTAATACGACTTATTGGTTTGTTCAGACTGAGATAATAGGGCAAGGACTTGACGTGCGCTTTACGCAGACGCATGATGCTTTTTATTTGCTGTTCTTGAGTAGGCCTGTTGTCGAAAACGGAGCTGTCAGAGTGCCGGCGCCGTTACCAATCTTAAAGGGTGACGAGGTAAGCTTGTTGGCTGTGGAGGGCGGCGAGGGTCTGGACTGGGGGATGAGCGACGATGAAGGTCAGGAAGTGTTAAACATCAAGGTCAAGGACGCGTTGTTGGATAAAGATGAGTTTTGTTGGGTATTCAAAGTGAAGTACGCGTGAAACCTATCGAAAATTTAGTATATCCAGCTAGCATCCGGGTATCAACCGTCTCTCCACAACAATGACAAGACTTCTCCTCTTAGGAATTTACCATACACCAGCGCTCCGAGTTTCATACACCGCTAATTATACCGTTACCCCTCTAACCAAGCCTTGTGGAATATCAGGCGGGCTGCATCCGTTCCTGTACTGCCAGAGCCTGCTGAGATGTCTCACTTTGACCGTCCCATCAAACAGATCTTGGTCATCGCTGTGGATGCTTGCCCCGCGTAGACTCCCATGGAAGCTTCCGTAGAAGCTCCCGTGAACTGCTACCTCTGATGGAATTGCGCTGTCAGGGTCTCCGGCAAGCTTGATCATAGCTAAGCTGTTCTCTAAGCCTTCACGCGCATTCTCCTTCTCGGTTCCCCTCTTAGCGATTTCTACGGCGCTATCCATAAAATCATTGCGATCTGCGCAGCCCGTAAATTCCCCTTCTTTATTTCGAACCAGTGGAAACATTCCGTTCAGATAGTGTTGGCAGAACTGGTGTCCGCCTCGAGAAGAGACGCGGCTAAACACGCGGCCAATGAAGCGCGGCATTTCCACTGAGGCTCTTTCATTGGTGACAAAGTGTAATAGGCCCCAAATCGCAACGAAATCGGTTGTGTGGGCGTAATGCTCTACGTGCCCGATAACCCTATCAGAAGTTGGGATGGTGTAAGTTCGTCGTGGTGGGGTTCTATTGCCGTTCGTCACGGCCTCTAGGGGTTGCGGGTGATCCGCATTCTCGGGGGGTAAATCCGAACCATTTGATAGTTGCCCTCGTAGCGATGGTGCCTTCATTTGGACAGGAGAGTCGGTAATAGGAATATCTGCCATTACCTCAGGTACTGGGGTTATGGCGCTCGGGTGCTTTCTCTCTGCTTCCTGGGATTGGACGTGACGGTGTGGGTTGTTGAAGTGATTGGCAGCGTTCCCAAAGGTGTAAACCTCGAGTTTTGCGAGCAAATCTTGAGGTAATTCCTGGAGCAGCCAGTCCAAGACAAGCCCGCCTTCAACGCCGCCCTGAGAGTGAAGGATAAACACCACTTTGGAATACTGAGGGTTATAGAGTTTCTCCTTGAGGATTTTATAGGCCAAGCGAACATCGCTGGTGGCATAGCCAAAGTTCCGTTGGATAAGGCATTCTATCACATCGAAAATGATACCTGTAGTACGATTATGTATACCTAGAACAGGCCTCTTAAATGTGAGGGCTAGGCGATTGATGTTGCTCTTCAACCAAGCCTCACTGGAACACCAAATCAGCCATATAGTTCAAGCTACCTAGGTAGTGAGTGGGCTCATCATAGTTAGGGATGATAACGTACCCTACAGCCACACCGTTCAAGAAAACCCACTGCTCATGCTGATGTTCAACTAAAGCCGGGGCGTATTTGGGGTCCGACTCATAAATGATGGTATTCCCGTTCAAGCAGCGGCAAAGCAAGCCGTTGACAAAGAAGAAAAGGCTCAGTGCAGCTATAAATAGATACACGGGGAGCAAAAAGGCTAGAGGCAATGAGATGAGGAACAAGAGCTGCAATACAAAGAGAACAAGATGTACAGAGATACACCAGATGTTGTCGGCAGTAAAGGACAGCTCATCGAAGTGGCCGCCATCGCAGGGCCTCACAGGCCATATGATCCAAGGAAGCGCCCAGGAGAAGGTGAAGAAGTACTTGATATCGTAGGCGACGAGCTTCCAAGGCAGGTCGGTGTAGCTGTAGTTGATGACAGACTCGCCGCCAACTTGTGAGCCGAAGAACTCGGTTCGATCACTGCCGCCATGCTTGCTGGGTTCTCTCTCTTCGGCGGCCATGACGATAGGATTGCATGGGTAATAATACCAGGAAGCAAGAGCAACGGTGGTGGTGCATCGTGAGGTTAGTATATCCAGTTAAATACTTGATACCCAGGTTAGTTATTATTAGCAGGATGACGGGGTGGCCCGCCACCATCGTCCTGGGGTCCTTCTGCCTGCCTTGGCATTTTCTATGGCTGGTCTGTCAGCTTCGCATCTTCCTTTTTTAGCATTTCATTTGTTGTATCTTGGGTGGTGTAGGTACTCACATGGCAATGCCATGAACAGCCACTAAATAAGTTGAGAGCCCCTAGCATTCTGCTGGCTGAAACGCGTTCAGCTGACAGGTTACCTGTCGTCATGTGAGTACCAGGTACTACAGCATTTGTGGGGGATTTTACAGTGATGCCTACTTAAGTACCTGGCCTCCTAACCTGCCTGCCTACTGTACCTGTTTCTTACAGGGTAAGGTTAGCGAGTTGTTAGGAGGTACCGGGTAAAATGTGCCGATAATACACCATGATTGTGGCTCAGGAGGACCTAGAAATCCCCAGCGTTGTTACATCTTGAGGCGCTATTTTATAGAGCTACGTAATATGCCTCGGCAGGCATATTAGCCCAAGTCACTAACCCAGGTTACCCACTCATCTCGCGACGCATTTTACCATCTTTTTAACAACAATTGAACTTGCCTAATTCTTTGTTATTTCTGTTCGTGCAACAAATAATACTTGCACATAGGTATCATTCATTGGAAGCACCTACACAAGAGACTCCCAGACATGGAAGAACCACCGATCACAAATCCCGGGACGTCGGTCACGACACCTAAAGCTGTCTTCGTCATGGCCGATTATGGTCACGACCCAACGGGTGCGCACATCCATGTTACAGTTGCATTCATGCATTATTTCTGTCGCTAGAGAAGCGGGCGTTGATTGATTGAATTGCTTGACTGATTGATTTTCTGTTAGAGACCGCCGTGCCCTGGGCCGCTTTCAAGACGGCTGGATATGAAGTCAGCTTTGCGACCGAGAACGGGAAAGTTCCACGATGCGACAAGAAGATGGTCGAAGGCGTCACTCAGAAATTGCTGGTATGTTGCGTCATCTGGTATGCCCATTTGCGCTTACATCATACTAACCCTGCAAGCAGGGCGCAACGAAAGAGGTTGTCGCCACGTACAAGAAGATGCTGCAGAGCGAAGAGCTGCTCAACCCTCACTCTTGGTCCGCCCCCGGCTTCTCGCTCGACCCCTACGACCTCGTTGTCTTTCCCGGAGGTCATGAGAAATCTGTTAGACAAGTCATCGAATCTCCCATTGTCCATAAGCTCGTGCTCGACTTCTTCCCAAAGACGAAGAAGCCCGGTCGTAAGGTGGTCGGTGCTGTATGCCATGGTGTCATGGTCTTGTCCGAATCCAAAGACGCAAACGGCCGTAGCGTTATACATGATTGTGTTACCACGGCATTGCCCACCCGCTTCGAGCAGACTGCCTACTGGGGCACGCGCGCTTTCCTCGGCGATTACTACAAGACTTTCGGTCACGGCAGCGAGAATGTGCAGGAATCGGTAAGTTAACCATGTCGTATATATTTCACGTATCTTTGCGATTGTCTCTAACAGTGTCGGTCTTGGCAGGTAACTAAGGCCCTCGCAAGCCCAACCCAATTCAAGTCAACGCTAAATCCCGGCCCGTACGTATTTGCCCACTGCTTGACGTTCACCAACTCCATTGAATGACTTTGCTGACGAGAGCCAATAGCTTCGTGGTAGAGGATGAGAACTACAACTATATCAGCGCTCGGTACCCTGGTGATGCGGAGCTCTTCGCTGAAGAAATAATCAAGCTTTTTGAAAGTTTCAACAAGATCGTATGATATCACGTAGTATAAGTGGAGGGCAGCTGAGGGACCGGCGTAAGAGCAATGATATTACGAAGGCTATGACTTATGAGATACCAATGTTTGACTACCCACCTACTAATCTCCCTACTACCTTAAGGGGTAACTAATACTCTAAAACAAATTGAATTGCTTGCTCGACACTCCCCGCAATCAATGATGGCATGTGCATCTCATCTAGTCGATCAATCCAACCCCGCCCCGGCCGATCGATGAAGACAGTCTTGAGACCAGCCGCTTTAGCGCCGACGACGTCAAATGGGTTTGCGCTCACAACCCAGACGTCACCCAGATGTCCTTTCTTGCCGCTTTGCTCTACTAGATGTGCGTATGTCCTCGGGTCAGGTTTGAAACATTTCAAACTATCAACCGTGACGAGTGATTGAAATAGATCGGCGTGAGGTCCCAGCTCGGGCGATGTCTGGATGGAATTACCGACCATCTCGTCAGTGCCATTTGAGAATATGTATGCATCCACGGCCTCCTTATGTTGTTGCAGTAATCGCATTGCTGCTGGTATCTCGGGAAAGACGTGCAGCGCGTCATATGCAGTCATAAGCTTCTCAGCATCGTGCGCCGCGAGAGTTAGACCATGTTCCACGACTGCATGAGTAAGAGCACTCCGGGTGATTTCGCTGAACGTTCTATACTGCCCTAAGACCTTTATTAGACCATGTCGCTTTTTATGCGTTCTTATATCCAGGGGCAAGTTCAAGACCAACCCATGCTATTGATTCTCCACGTATATTCAAGTTGATACCGTCGCCATAATGCCGCCAGAGATTGCGCTTTATCCCCTCCGTATATCCTGGCTAGCTCATCGGCGATAGACTCAGTGGACAGCAATGTCCCGTAAAGATCGAAAGCAATGACGATCTTCTTCGTGGATACCATGCTTACCGGACACCTTGTAGACTCGTTCGAGAGCTTGTTTCAGCACTACCCGGGCTGGGCGAACCCGCTCGCAGCGTGATTCACTCGGAGAGACGAAGCTGAAAAACAAGAATTGAATCTAGAAATTTCGACTACAGCGTCGATATACTGAAACGAGCTGTTTAAAAGGAAGGATATAAGCGCGATGGGGCGATGACGTTTCGTAGCATCATTACCACGTCCAACAGAACAAAGCCGAGCCATCGTTCTACAGCACCTCATCCGGGAATTGCGGGGTATTAGCTATCTACCCCTTTCGGAAAGAAGATCGACGATAGCATTATATACTTAAGTAATCAGTGCCGGAGCTTCACTCCTTGCCACAGCCAATAGAACACGAAGGTCTTTTTTTGTTGGAGATTTATTCATGTCAATATTCAAATCTTAAATCACAGTGACTTGTCGTGAGCCCAGCTAAGTAGAAACTTGTACTAATTAATTATGTGTCCCAACATTCTAGCTCAAGAAAGGTGAAATAGAGATCGTAATACCACGTCGCCACATGGTAACTTACACTTAGACTTTAGTTCCCCGGCCTTACTAGAATATTAACTTTGATGTTTATAATGTCAGCATCTATCCCAGAAGACCAGCACCGTAATTATGAGCTGTTCCGAGATTGTCTTGCCACTGCGCTCCTTGAGAAGATCTCAGAGCCGCAGCCCAAACCTCGTCGGCGGACTAAGGCCAAGTCTAGAAAGAAGACGGCAGTCTCGCCACCCTCTCACCGTAATCCCACATCAAATGAGGAAACCCAAGACGTAAACAACCGAGATTCAAACTTTGAAGATCAAGTTACAAGATCACGCACAGAACTTCAAGAGAACGAGATAGGCAAGAACACTACGACCAGCGACGATCTCGCCGACTTCACAGATTACATTGCCGCTGAAACTTTCGCCTGTCTACCGCCAGAACTCAAAACGATCGACTACCACGACTACGTCTCCTCGCCGACAATACAAGCACAATACGCCCTGCCCCTAACAAGCGCAGACATCAGCACACACCTGCCGAACCTAGACCCAAGCATCGCAGACTCACTAGCAGCGTATGGCGTAACCCATGAAGAAAAGCAAGGCATAGAGGAGTTCCTCGCCCCGGTTCTGACGGCATTCCTCACAAGTCTGTTCACGGCCCCGCCACCCCCGAGCGCTACACGCGCCTCCGCCTGCGAGATCTGCGGCCGCGACTGGATCAATCTCACCTATCACCACCTCATCCCGCGCTTCGTGCACGCCAAGGCCGTCAGGCGAGGCTGGCATCGCGAGTGCGATCTGCAGAACGTCGCCTGGCTCTGCGGCTCTTGTCACCGCTTTGTGCATCGCTTCGCAGTGCACGAAGAGCTCGCGCGCAAATTTTACACCGTCGAGTTGCTTTTGGCCGAGGAAGAGGTTAGGAGGTGGGCTGATTGGGTTGGGAGGTTGAGATGGAAGGGACGGTAGGGCTCGAGTGCGACTTGGCGGACTTTGTGCTTGTGATGCTAGAATTTGGACTCGTAGTGAGCTTCAGATAGGATGTTTCTTCGTTAGACACATTGGGTCGCACGCTAAATCACGCAAGAGGTGTAATATATAAAGAGAAACCATTGTATTGCTCTCGCGCTACGGAGCAGTATCACCTACTAGTCATTATTACCGCCAACACCTTTGCCCTGCGCCCTCAAACCTGGACATACTCGCGTCATCCTTAGTAGGGTGTCCTGGTCCCTTTGAGGCCACATCATTATCCCAGCGCGTTCTTCTCGATTAGATCGCGTCTATCGCACGGTTGACAAGGAAAAGCAGTGAAAGAAAAGCAAGAGAAGCGACGCTATAGCTACATATACTAGAGCTCACTGCAATGAATCAACTCCGCGCCACCGAAGTATGCTCCTTGCGTGCGGAGCCAGTAGGGAGAGTGAGAGAGTGGATCGAGGTGCCATCGCCTCGTTGTGGTACTTTTATCTGCCCGCCATTATTGCAAAGAACGCAGTATTCACCAATAGAGGACATCCCAAGGACCTGTCGCCAGCAACAGGTCGTGAAGCAGTAGGGGTTCGTAAGTCCTCGAGTGGACTGACATCAAACACCAAAACCTCGTCTGCTTAGTATGGGTGTCTGGTGAAGAGTGCGGGACTTATTGCTCGTACAACGGGAAGAAGCTATCAAGCTCGTTGCTCCACGGTTCCGAGTACCGAGACTGGAACCTCTCCATGATAAAGCCGGTCCCCTCAGGACGAGACTGCTGGACCTGCGGCTGGACTTGTTGGGATCCAAACAGTGTCTCATCAGCGGCTCGGGTGAACTCCTCGTGGTCGAAATCGACGGGATGGCCGAAGTCGGGCTGCGCATAGAGACTCTGTTGCGCATTGGCGTTTGCGCGCATCTCGCGGGAGGCGTCAACGCAAGAGTTGAAGAGTTCAGTGTCCGTAAAGAAGTAGGATGGTGTTACCGCGGAGACCTGGCTAGGTCTAACAGGGTATGGGTGTGTTGGGATGAAGGCTGGGACTTCAGTGAAGTCGAACCCTGGGAAGTACTGAGAGATGAGCGACTGTCCGGGCTGATAAAAGGGGATCTGGGGGGGTAGGTGCCAGGGGTCTATCTGAGGTTCGGATTGACCCTGGAACTCGACGTCGCGAGCAGGCTCAGGCTCAGGCTCAGGCGCAGCGTGCTCAGCGACTTCGTGTCCGTCAGCATCAGGGGAGCTTTGGTCGCTGTTAGCAACCATATCAGGAATGAGACCGTTGCTCAGAACCGTGTGGTGAACCTGTAGCATGTGCTTACGGTACTCCAAGAAGCGTGAGAACCCCTTTTTCTGCGCGACACACTGGGGATGCCGGCACCGGAAAGCCATACCCGTTCCGTGCAAAACTCGAGTGTGCCGAACCAAGGCGTCTCTGCGCGAGAGAACCGTTCCGCACTGTTCACAAGGAAAGCTGCCAGTTCTGTGCTCCCGCCGCCGGCGGCTAAGAGGCGTTAATACAAGTTGAAGACTATAATATTCATAGAAGTAAGTGGAGGAGCTCACCGCCTGTATCTCAGTGGCCCATTGGAGGCCCTGGCCGCATTTGGGGTTGGGGATGAATAACCAGTAGTATCCTACACCATGAGTATGAGTTTAAGTCCGGGGGTCTGTTAGAGATCAAAGTTTCAAGGATACGAACCATCGTGAACTGAGGTTGGATGGGGGATTGGTGAGAGAAAGGAAAGGTGAGTGCGAAGTGCAAAGATCGCGGTAGTGAGGCACGCCTGCGGCCAAGGTAGGAAGACGATTATCGGATCAGTCGATCGAAAAGGACCGGAACGAGATTCTGTAAGAACTATCTTACAAAAGCTCATAGAGAGAAAACGAGAGTATCGTGTGCAAGGAAAGTTCTGGTCAGAAGATAGGTGTGTCGATGCAAAAGCACGAAGACGTTGTGCAACTTAAGCCGCCAGCAGTCGAGAAGAAGATTACTTGAGTCGTGAGAAAAGGCGCGGCCAAGTGAATATCTGAGATGTCTGAACCGGATAGAGATAGTAACGTTTAATTGTGGTATAAGTACTATGGGAGACTAGACATAAGTACCTCCTGAACATGTGCTGCAGCCATTCACCTCACAAGGGACCCAGGGTACGTACCAACAATGAGAAAACCCAACCATGTACACTCCTTGTACTGGCAGGAGCAATAAAACTAGTACGTTACTTACATAATCTTGTATCAATACATGGTAAGTGAGATGCTGGCCAAGAGAAGCCTGAGTTATGGTTTATAGTGAATGAGACCAAAGGGGACCAGCCTAAACAGAAGGGAAATATTATTTTTTCAAAAAGAAAATCCCATGATACTATTAATGAACTATTCCCTGATTCTCCACTGTATTTTTGATCACAAAAGAAGATTTCAAGATCTCCGATACTTTGATATTGAATTAATATTCTATGGTGATGATAGCTGTTGTTGAAGACTTGCAATATGCATGGATTTATTTTCGATTTTCTAGGCATTTAATCTACACACATTCTTGTTCTGTATTATTTAAACAATGTTTTAAACAACATGCTGATTTCTTTTCCAAGAAGGAAAATGAGATAAATGCAAGGTGATCTTTATTGTCTGCGACTGATAATTGAAGACGAGTCCATAAAATACCTTGGTGAACTTTCTTACATTTAATTATCATTCTGTGGGACAAGGCTCTTAATAGTAAAACCCAACTAGTACAACCTTAGGTTGATCACGTAAAGGCGTCATGTATGTTTCTATGGGGAGCTCTGAAAGCTACTCTGGTCAGATGTCGAATCTTGGAACTGTGGGGAGACCTACGTTCCGTGTGCTAGGGTCCTACGGGATTAGGTTGGTCAGATTCGTGTAGTACGTGTTAAATTAGACTACACTACAGAAAGTTGTGCTTGTTTGCCATCTAAAGTCCATTGTTTAGCATTAGACTAGTAGTGTCTGGCGAGCTATGGTGGTGGGTCTCAATGTAGCGCCCTTGAGAGGCAATACTAGAGGGGTTTTGATTTGCAGAGTGAAGTTGGGTCGGGTCCTTGGTAGGTCACTGGTAGGTAGAAGTAGAGGTTAAGGGCTCGATATCAGATTCTTGGGTCGTCTCCAATTAAAGTGACACAAGAGTTCAGTGAGCCTGTATATACATGTACTTCATAAAAGCCTTCTTCGACTTAGAATGCTAGCTCGTTCAAGCTTTAGTCATGTAGGAGACCTACTATTCAGCCTACTCTTTAATATATTGTACTTGGCCAAGAGAACTCCCTATAGTATCTCGCGGATTGGGCTCCTTGTTCTCCTTTCGGCTGAGGCGATAAAGTCATCAATTATATTATTCGTACCTTCTACAATTCATGCTTTACTAGCGTAACTCATTATTCTATTCCAATCGATATCATGCCCCTCTTCGAGACCAACTTCTATAGCTGTCTTCTCATCATCGTTTTTTATTGTCGCATCAGGGCGGGGGACCGCAATAGCATACATCATCTCGATTGCCTCTGTTAATTCCAGGCTTGCGGCTAGATGAAGCGCTGTTGCCCTGTCAAGTTTCGATTGCCTGTTGACGTCAACGCCAGCATATAGCAGGGTTTCGAGCATCGCTTTCCCGTCCTTTTCACCGTCACTCATGCGAAAGATCGCCTTCTCTACGGCTGTGAAATCGTCCTCTCGCTCGTCGCTTCCCTCATTTTCATCGGGAATTATAATTTTGGCATCGTATTTAAGCAAAACCTTTACCACTGACACTCGTTGCATGATAGCAGCTTCGTGAAGCGGGGTCACCCCCTTTTGGTCTACTGCATTAGGATTTGCCCCAGCGGCTAGCAATTCATGGACGACCAGTTCGTTCCCGGCGTTAACGGCGAGGTGTAGAGGTGTGCGGTCCCATGTATCCTTGCGGTCCAGATCTAGTTCTAACCACCTACTACAGGTGGCGATGAAGAATGGTATGAACTTCTCTGCATTCTTGCCCTGCTTGGCAGCGACATGAAGCGGTGTGTAACCGGACCCATCTGAGGATGCGGCGTTCCCATCTGCTCCAGCCCCTATGAGCCAGTATGCCGTTGACATAGCACCCTCTCTTGCTGCAATGTGGATCGGCATCCAGCGCGACTCGTCAAGCGCCTCCGTGGCCGGCAGGTTATCATGAGGATATTGTAGTAGAACACTCAAGACCGGAGCGTTGTCTCGTGCGGTAGCGATATGGATAGGCATATCCCCATTCTTATCGCGTATTTCGGGTGTTGCCCCCTTATGAAGCAATAGCCAAGCTGCTGAAACTCTGTCATTCGACACTGCGCGATGAAGAGGTGTTTCCCCTTTGTTGTTTTGGGCGTTGGGATTGGCACCGTTTTCTAGTAAGAGCCATATGATTGACTCCATGTTCTTCTCCACGGCAGTATGTAGGGCCGTATTCCCGTCGAGACCAGAGACTTCGAGTTCAGCCCCGCAACTGAGGAGGTGCCAGACCAGCATTCCGTGGCCATGTTGGACAGCGCATGCCATGGGCGATCCTTCACTCGTTATGAAATCCACATCTTCCCCTCTGTTATGGAGCTGCAAGACGATTTCTTGGTACCCATGGTTAGCAGCCCAGTGCATTAATGAAAATCCCTCCCATGCCGTCCTCGCGTTGCTCCTCAGAAGCAACCCAACAAGTTCGCGGCTATCATTTTCAATTGCTATCTGTAGGGCAGAGCTACCATCTTTAGCCCTCCCATTAACATCGGCACCAGCATTAATCAGAGACATGACCACCTCTTGCATGCCTTGCTTCACGGCACTCATCAAAGGAGTGTAGCCTTGTTTGTCGGGTATATCAACCAGAAGCGGATGTGACATTCCGTTGCGTTCGCCCGAAGAAGCGAGCTCCAGAGATGCTTCGTGTTGGTACAATTCGATTGCTTGATGCAGCGCTGTTTGCCCGTCTTCGCTCCTGATATTCGGGTTAATTCCATGGCGCAAGAGCTTCTTAACTATCTCTGGGTTATTATCCGCTTGTGCTCCTCTGACTGCATAATGCAATGCTGTCTCTCCTGACCCGGTCCTCTTATTTAGCCAGCTGTGGTGCTGCTTCAAATCCTCCAATAAATCCCCTCGAGCCTTTGAAAAATTGATGAGACTCTCAACAATCTCTCCAAGGTCAGATAGAGCGGCAAGATGCAAGCCGGTGACGCCGGTCTCCTGCCTCTGGTGGTTCACGGTGTTATATATGCTGGTTACAACGCTCTCGTCAGACAGCATGTTCATCACGTCGCCATTCAAATCGCCTCCTTCTTCATTAGCGATGTCGAAGTGCTCGAACCAATACTCCGCTGCGTAGCTGAATAGTGGATAGTTCTCGAGGCGCAACGCCAAGGGCGTTTGCGAGCTATGCGATAAGGCGATTTTGAGATCCGGGCTGGAAAGGTATGAAATGCATTTTTTGGCGATTAACATTTCGTGATTTTCAACCGTATTTGCGAAGTATTCTCTCTCTAGAAAATCAACTGCGGTTGAGTGAGCTATTGATACCGTCTCGCCATTGTAGACGACGAAGTCGTCGCATATCCTATGTATGTCGTCCTCCGTGAGTACTCTCCTGTCGGTTTCCGACCTTTGACCAATATGAAGTAAAGAAATCGCACATGAGAGTTCCTCGAGGGTAAGCGGGCGCATTGCAAAGGTGAGCCATTGCAATGTATGGATAAGTTGCGTCTTGTCTGCCTGGGCCCGATCGACCAAATCACGAACCCATTCCCTGTAAATTTCGGTTTGGGTGTTCGGGAGGTCTTCAAGCTTAATCTTAAAATCTTCGAGGGTTCTTTTCTTGGAAAACAGTCGGTCTATAAGTAATTTTGCATGGGAATATCTAAAGGGAGAGAGAAATACCGGAGAGGTTAGCGGGCCATTGCACGAAACGTTCAGCTCAAAAAACAACTCGGCTTAGTTACAACACGGATAATACTTACTGTCCCTCGGACCTTTGTATTATTATATCACAATAGTAATCCCAAGAGGACTCGTCGACAGTATCATTGTCCCTCGATTGGAGCTTCTCCTGCAGTCTGGATTGTACAAATAGTTTGAGGTCTGTTGTTACATGTTCTTTGGTAATGTGAATGTTTTCGCCCTCTGATAGTAGCCTTTCGATACCATATTGAAAGGTGGAAACCACGAGGTGCTTAAAACTTGGACTCAAATTTAAAATCCTGCTCAGAAAGGCATCCCGAGGATTCTCGTCTAAGCCTTGTCCGTTTCCCGAGCCGCACTTCTCCAATGCGTCGACAACAATGTACACTGTTCTAAACGATAATGCTTCTTCGTTAATAAGATCAAGAGTAGACTGGAGAGTAAGACCTTGAGTCCGGAATTTCTCGTAATGTTCTCTGACAAGCTGAGAAACAGATGTTGTTTGGCTAACTAGCTGTGCTAAGAGATTCTGGATTAAGCGAACGTGACGCTGAGATGAGTCTGAGTTGAGCTGTCTTTGGCCTCGGTTTTCACGTTCAAAATACAAATAGAGGCAGGCGGTCGCATCTGGAGAGAGTGAGGGGGAAAATCCAATTAATCTTAGGTTGGCATTTTGCAGCTGAGTTGGCAGTCAAAGGGATACCTTTTCAGGTGATGAGGGTTATGGATTAAAAGCAGCGCGTTGAAGTTATCGGTATGCTTCTAGGTTTAAGAGGCATTGAGACAATTGTGTGGTCACATTTTGAGCCGAACATTTCATATCAGCTTTGGTTCTAGTTAGCTGAGGAGTTCCGAACGCTATAAACCCTAGATACACTATTGTACCTTTTCCCGTTCGTTCTCCGCATGGGTGAAGAACACTATATGCGCTATATGGTCTCTGAGAATCAGTGCTGCTAATAGTAGCAAGACAAAATCGTTGTGTGGGAAAGTACACATCTTGGCCAATTAACTCAGGCATCTATGTAGAAGAGGATCACTCATTAAAGTTTATGATGTTGGGCTTAAACCGCTACGCTGACGTCTATGAAAATCTTCATAGGAAGCAGGGTCACTGATAGGCAAGACGGCCACCAAAATGTACAGCTTCAAATTCAAAGTGGCGTGGAAAGGGTCAGTTTGAATTAAATGGTATACAGTAGCTCTGCACTGCCATCGCATATTTACTAGACGAATGAAACCATTATGAGCCTCATGCGTTAGCCGGCCCTGTCTGTTACGTAGCAGGGTCCGTCTCGCAATAAAACACTATCTAGCGAAAGAACATGCTAAACATTAAGGGCATTTGATCCTAGAAATATCAGGAGAAAAAGAAAGAGTATGTAATTTGTATTTGATATGGACATGTTTCGTAAGCTATCTATCGATTCGTCATAGAACTTCTACCTCGTGCAATGCTTGGGAATGATAGGGGTTGGGGGGGGGGGGGGACGGAAAGAAAAAGAAGTGAATGAATGAAGTTAATTAGCTATTGTAAACCGAGGCGCTTTTATGTTAGAGACTTTCGACTTTCGTATTCTCTAGTGTGCATTACAAGCTAATTCGGTGAAGAGGGATCAATGTGCGTCGCATTTTGTGCACCGATGGGCTGTAAAGACTGCTCATGTGGCCGATCTGGGCGCTCTGCTGGCTCACTGTAGCATTGAGGCAACGCCTGTGGTCACGGCCTGCTCCAGCCAGCTTTAAATGAGGTAAGACCCCCACAGCCAACTACTAAAGATAAGAGTCAGCCCAGTACCCAAATAATTCGGCACTTCGCAACATATAATTCGAAATCCTAGGCGTCATATGATGAAACACAGCATGAACACCACCAAGAGCTGGTTCCAGAAGGCCAGGGCTCAGACGTTGAAGGCAACCAAGGATGTGCCAGAAAACAGACCCAGGGGCGACATGAGCAATACGAACAGCGACGCGGGTCCTTCGAATGGCCAGAATGACAATGATAGCGAATCCATGACGCCTAGTGTAGGGAAAACTCCGACTGAATTCCTTTACAAGCCAGCAACAATAAGGGGGCTCCCCAGCATGATTCCAGAAGTCGTCAACGCCTACAACCTAGATTGGTGGGAGTTGGAGCCTTTTCTGCGACGCATTTACCCTGGCGTTTCCTTCAAAGAAAATGTGAGTGTGCACAGCCTATAATCCTAATAATTACTTACTTAAGACATATGAAAGCCTTAAATGCTAACAAGCACCGCAATGCCAGTTGGCCGTGGAGGACCACTATTTAATCTATGTCCCACATGCATTAACTCGCGTAAGTAATGGGGCGGGAGAATTCTATCTTTGGGGCTATAAGTAGACTGGAGCTCTATTTACTGACCGGCATATAACACTAGGAACAGCGAGTCGAAATCGATGAGATTAAAAAGAAACACAGAGCTCGAGAGAAGAGCACAGCTGGAGGGGACCATGTTCGACCACGCATGGAGCACAGCCCAGATTGTCCTCGGCGGCCTATGGAGGACGACGATGATTGAGAATGGATCAGTTTAGAGGATCTTCAGCTAGGGCTTACAAGTATGCTACCATGCCTAGTCAAAAAGGCAACGGATCACGTTACAATAGGTTAGCGATGCACACCCATTACTTTTAAGGCAGCTGCTGCATATTTCGGTGTGATGGTGGCTGTGAATGACCACCCGCAGCGCCGTGTTTCGTGTCTAGTAAGATCATGGGTCGTTAATAGGCATTCGAGGGTCAATTAGGCATTCTGGAATAAACTTGATAATGTGGTTAGTGTCCGCTATCGCAAAGGGTGCTTCATGTCATAATCAAAAGATTCACCCTGCCAGCTATTCGCATAGTTGACGATTAGTTACAATTCGTTTGTTATTTATTCTGGTTGCGCTGTTAGCAACCTGGCTTAGCGGAAACCATCATGATCATGATGCCAATCGTTCTACCAACGGAGTTTTCCGAATCTTATCTAATATTCCAAAAGTATCCACGATTCATCGTTTCTAGTGCTGCATACGGCCCTGCATTATGGGGCCTGCGGGATAGACTCAATCGCAAGAAGACTATACTGTTCACTGAAAACCCTAACGACGTTGTGATTCCCGTCCGAGAAATTGAGAAAAATGCCCAGGGACGCTTTGAGATTTCGAAGCGCAACCTACTCAGCGAGCAGAAATTAAAGGCATGGCTGGGCGACACCTACGAACGTGATGTTAATAACCCCGCCAAATTCGTTGGCGCATTGGCGACGAGGCCAGATCCTCATTGTCGATTCATGTAAGTTGAAATTGCTGATAGGACGGA
This sequence comes from Xylaria sp. FL1042, assembly GCA_022495085.1. Classification (NCBI taxonomy): domain Eukaryota; kingdom Fungi; phylum Ascomycota; class Sordariomycetes; order Xylariales; family Xylariaceae; genus Xylaria; species Xylaria sp. FL1042. The sequence goes on from MU380309.1 coordinate 61,363, forward strand.
AAAGATGTCAATGCATTGCATTGCGTATGTTCCCATGAGCTAATTAGCATGATTTAGCTTTTTAATTACCGACAGCGCATTGGCTCCCCTCGAGATGACTCGCGACTGTCTTCTCCGAATTCTTGCTTATCACCAAGTCATGCCAACCTACATCGACTTCTTATTAGTATATGGTGCACAAGAGGAGGATAGAGAGCTTCGATACAATGCCTTCAGAACACGGACAACGTTCGTCAATCCCGAGCCTGGAAGCATCATCCCAGATTTAAACCGGTCGGGGAGGCAGCACGAGATCTGCTACAATCTCAAAGCTGTAGCGCCAAAGGACCCCACCAAGAACCAATTTATCAAGAGTCGCTGGCGAATACGCCAATCTGCTGTCTATCACCGGCTTGATCTTGGTACAGGATCGGCTTTATGGATCATAGCAGATCCTCGAGAAGCAGTCAAGAGAGTGATAGGCGAGATTCTACCCGAGGGCCTTGTACCAAAAACCTTTCACTTTGACACTTTCTCGGAATCTTTCAATTCTAGCCTTGATACACATCTCGCCATAGCCCAATGGGCGTCCGATGAGTGGCGATGGCACCTGCAGTCGCTCGAGGAGACGATTGACAATATTACCCGTCCAGCCCTTCTATTCGACGACACGAACCAGCACCAGCCTCGAATCCGCCCACGAGCCGTGACGCGGGTTCAAGAGTATGAAGATAAGGTCAATGAAACCATCATGGTGATGGAGTCCAATATCAAAATCTTGAAATCCATTGTGTCTTCATATAAAACGCTTGTCAAAGATCCGGATTTTCCATCAACAGAGGCGGCCAGTTGCCAGAAAGCCCTTGAAAAGTTCTCGGCGCGCATGGATGAATTCATCTATGACCTACAAACGCAGGTTGACCGGGGTAACATTCTCTCCAAGATTGCTAGAGATCGCAAGAACATTGTTCTCCAGCAAGCTCAGATGCACACAGCTGCGAGGCAAGAAAGGCTTGCGGACAGCATGTGGCAGTTTGCCGAAAGGGGTCAGAAAGAAACTATCGCGATGCGTACGGTCACTGTCATCACTCTTTTATACCTTCCCCCAACCTTTGTCTCAACTTTCTTCAGCACAGATGTTGTCAAATATCAAGACAACGGGGAAGATCAGGTCTACTTCTCTCAAAATGCATTGAACAGCTTCCTCTACGTTACAATCCCGCTATGGGTGATTACTTTACTGGTAGTTACTTTGTACTACAAGTGGGAGTCATGGAGACGAGAGCAACGAGCGAGGGGTCTGTTATCGCACGACCCGGATGTTGCTGAATACTGGGAGAAGCATTCTAGTAGCAGGGCGGATACTGCTGATCAGGTAATTCCACGCTCTTTCCTACAGCACCTACTCGGCAAGGAGCCTAAGTCATCTTCGTAGACCAGTAGGTTCTGTTATTCATGTAATTTCATTTGTCTCCTGCTCTATATCATCCAAATTGTGTTTTTACTGTATTCTACTGTATACTAAGTGTCTTATTGTTTTACTACTTTATTGGGTGGCTTTCGCTAAGCGGAATACCTCCTGGGACAGAGGAGTACTGGGGTAGACTGAGTGTCAGCTTTCAAAGCCCATGTTCTTAAAGAGAGGGCATTTTAAGCCACGGCTTCTATGTTCAGCATCATGTATCTGTTTGCTCAGCAATAGTTTGTAATGCTTTAAGCGCTCCTTTCCCTTTTTTCCACATCCGTTGCCGGGTTCGCTTCCAATGCTTCGAGATGCCCAATCATCGTTTACCTGCTATGCACCCTCGCAGTTGAGGCTGTGTGAGCATCGCCCCAGATTGCCGGACGTCTCCTGCAAGTCTGGACGCCTGAAACCTGGATACGGTTAAGATGAACCCTTGGCCCAGAACAAATGCGACCACCTGGTCCGCCCACCTAGATCAACTATATTACCTGAAGACTAATCTCACTCACGTGCTCTGAGACCGCTCAGCTTCTTCCCCACAGGGCATTGGAGGCTCAAGAAGAACTGTACCTGCGAAACGGATGTACCTCTTGTCAGAAACTTCTTTCTCGTCCGTCGCACTGTCCGTTCAACTGTCTATCCTTTCTTATATGTGTGAGGAAACAGCTATATAATTCCTAGTGCTTCAGATTGGTATCGCAGCGGACTCTATTGGCGCAACTTTTTTCTAGCATGCCAATTATCCGTACATATTAATATTCGCTCACCATTTCGCTCCGCAATGCAATCCCATCTTCTTCCCTGTTCGCCCCCCTCGCCGACGCAGAGTGAGTACCAATCAGCAATTCAATTTTATCATAAAGTGCGAGACAACAATACTCTCGAAGAAGCTGAGGACATTGGCGGCCGCTCCTTTATTCTCGTTGATAATGTGACCCATGTGCTCAAGGGACATAAGAGTGAGAATTATTCGGAGCACGGCCAGATTTCACGCTTACTTGAAGTTGCTTACCGGCGTTTTCAATATCAACAACCTCCTCAAAAGTCGTACCAGATTCTCGATCGCCTCCCAATATTCTATACACTGCTAGATATAGATCATGGGCACAAGATACACAAATTTGTCGAAGACGGGATTAGCGAATTGCCTATCGAGCTTTCAAGGCTAAAAGAGCTACTCCCCGTCAAGAGCTGCGACGACCTGGCGGAGAAGTTCTATAGACAACAATGGAGGTGGTGTGCTATAAAGTTTGAATGGGAAATGAGCAGAAAAGTCCATTCACACGAACATATCGTGCCTATAACTGCAAGGACCAAGATTGAACCGACCCGGGATGGACTTCCTAAGACTGATAGAAAGGCCTCATTGTGGGTTGTCGAAGTTCCGACAAGCTTTGTCGACAAGCAGATTGAGCAGAAGCTGGGGTTGCCCGACGAGGATAACCTTGTTGGCATTGGCTCGGAATCAGTATGTCTCATCATCTAGTACGATCGAAGGAATTGCTGACCCAAAGTGTAAAGCCATATCGATTCGTCGTAAAACGTTTCAGTCAAGGACGGAAGCACGAATTTGACAACGAGAAAGATATTTATAATACCATCAGAGGAAAAGAAGGCATTGTCCAATGTATCGGATGGTATACGAATCGCGAGAAGGTTCCCAATACAGGTACCGAAACCACTTACTACAACCTGGTTCTTGAACTGGGCGATCAAGATCTCTACAGTGCATTTCAGAAAGAAAATCCACCCATTACATTCGCGGAAATCCAAGTATTCTGGAAATCCATGTTCAATGTAGCAGACGCGCTTGCATCGATACAGATTCTACGTCATGGCATATATACTACTTATTTGTACTGTTTTCCAAACCACTCTAGCAAGCTGATACGAGACTAACTGTTCATATGCCTAGGTGGCACGGCGACATCAAGCCTGAGAACATCTTGGATGTTAAGGGTCGTTTTAAGCTAGCAGATCCTGGCGAGGCTCAAGTGAAAACAATTTCTGGATCCTTGAACGGAGAAGTACCGAAGGTACAGGCTCTGGGAGGAACTCGCAGTTTCGGTAGGCCTTTGCAGTTGAATCGTTCAACCCCCTAAGCAAACGCTAATCGGTCTACGGTGGCAGCGGCACCGGAAAAGTTTAGGTACCGCCCCAAGCGGCTCGTGGAACGGGAAGTGTCCCAAGGGAGTGATATTTGGTCCCTTGGGTGTGTCTTCTCCGTCGCAGCAACATACGTCGTCTTGGGGAAAGAAGGAGTAAAGCAGTATCGGCTATTACGCCGAAGCGCTATTGAATCCCTAGGCATCGGCATTGGCGACCCATTTCACGACAAGGTGAAAGTCCTAAAGGCTGTCACCCATTGGCATCGGTATCTTAGAAGTGCTGTAAGAAGAGACGACTGCTATACTGCTAAGATATTGGACCTCGTCGATAGTCAGATGCTGATAACACCTGGGGAAGAAAGAATCAGCGGTGCTGCTCTCAGCAAAGAACTTAGAAGCATTGATGAAGAAGCAACGCCCCCGACCAACGAGTTCCCAACCTATATTGCTGAGTTTATTGACAAAATAACAGACTCATCCAAAGGCGCCATATCTGAGCTTGAGGATGTTCCCCGTACAATATCTAACAGCGGGACAGAGCTATTTCTGGAGAAGCTTCTCTACCCCTCACGGCGCTCAGAAGGGCGTCCCATTTCTCGTCTCATGCAACCTGACCAGGAGGACTCTCTCCGAGGGGTTGGGACAAAACTAGATCATAGTGAAATCGCATATATACCCGAACGAGTTTCGGGATTCTTTACAGAGGCGCAGCGTACAATGACATTACTGGCTGGTGGCGCTCAGGAAACCCCGCCGAAGCCCCGGGAAGACCCTCCTACTACTTTCTGGGAAGTAGAAGCCGACATTGAAGAGTATCATGCAAAAAACAAACCTTACATCAACCATTTTAAAAAGCGTCTCTCCGTATATGGGAAACCACTAGGCGGTAAGGAGGATTTACTCGAGAAACATCTTCAAAATCGAGACCTGGTACAGACTTATTCTAGGAAAGCTTAACTGGCAAACGGCTAATGGACTCTTAGGTATACCTTGTTGACAACGCTTCATCGATGCGGAGTTTTTGGAGGCATGCCACCTACGTCCTCAAAGTACTTGTGATGCGATCATTGGGCTACGATGATAACGGGATGGAGCTTCGATTTACCAACGACGTGGATGGGAAATTGAGGCTTAGCCCCAAGAAAAGGCAGACCAAGGGAGATTTCTTGAAGAAAATGAACGATGCCGATCCCGATAGGCTAAAGAACGAGATTTCAAAGACAGACATGAGCGCTAGCTTGAGCCTAATCCTTGAGGAGCACTTGAGCAAGAATAGTAATGGCAATAAATTAAAGAGACACCTTACTATACTAGTACTTACAGATGGCCGATGGGAGAGGAATAAAGAGTTTGATGTCGACGATTACCTCATCACCTTCATCAAGAGGATTCCGGAGGAAAACTGGAAGCCGGAAACACCCCTTGAAGCTTCCATCGCGAGTAACAAGCCTCAGTCGCGTCCAAGGCCTATTTCTATTCAGTTTGTCCGTTTCGGCCATCACCCGGAGGCCATTGCCCGCCTTGACAGACTAGACAACTACCTAAAGGACAGACCGGAACTTCTAGGGACCTCTATCCCGTATGTACTATAGACTGATAGGCCTTGTTGTAGCTTACTGACATCTTCACAGTGATATAATTGATACTGAGGACGCCAATGGGGACGTATACAAGATGTTCCTCGGCAGCATCATCGAGGATTTTGACAATAAAGCCATTCAGGGAGCTACAGTTGTTAGTAGCACGAGCGGTCGAAGCGCCACGTCACCTACTAGTGTCTTGGAGAGTAACGGAGTGCCAGGCGAATACCAAGTGTCGCAAACACAAACTCCCACGAGCGCCGGCGCACTTTCCCCTTTTGATGCTCACTGGTCGCCGTCGGGACCGGGGACATCGCATTTCTCATCGTCTAGCCCATTACAACCGTACCGGTTATCTCGAGTACCCCAGATGCCTGGCGAATTAAGCATAGGCATTCCTGAATTGAACCAGATGCCATCTGCGCACCACCATCGCCATGATTCAGGCGAAAATGCCTCTAGCTCTCGGGGAAGCAGTGCGTACGGCCAATATTACACAAGAGCACGCGCGCAGTCGCAAGGCCAACAAAGCAAGACCTCTTCTCCTCTCAGCAGATACCCTCTATCAGACCATTTTCACCCAGGCTGAAGGAAAGATCTTGATGTCATGCAAATTTATTATACCGTACTGCTGTCACAACGCCCAGCCTGCATGCTATTGAGTCAACAACCTACAAAATGGTCTACAATTCGCCAAAATAGGATACTCGGGATTTTGTGTCTATATATATATGGCTTCGGGTAGGCTTCGCACCCTACGTCAGCATGTGTAACAGCTGCATGGCTACTGCAAAGTGATGAGAGACACATGATATCAGTGTTGAGTAACTGCATTCACACACCTACACAATACTATCATCCTCTTGGCGAAATGATCGTTAAATGGGAATACGAACTATATCCATATATGAGCGCCGAATTCTCACCCTCCCGTTTAATTGATGCTTAAATATTACTGCCAACCCTTCTCATCAAGAGCTATTGAGTCAAAGCCGGGACAGTTTCCTACTACGCAACATCAGCGAGGCGAAATCCTCTTTTGTATTGGGACCAGGAGCCTAACTTTCAGCTACTACACGGGTAAAAAATGAAGCAATACGACTCTTAGGGACCCCTGTAAGCCTAAGATTCGAGGAGATCCTAGGACTCGCTGAGCTGATCACAACAACCTAATACAGCCTCACCACGAACTCTCACTCGTGAATACCATCCGAGAGGACATCATCCAACGTGATAGTCTCGCACACATATAAACAGAACGCGACCCAACGTACTTACATAAATCTACCGAGTCATAAGTTTTCCGCGTCTCGTGTCGTTTCGAACCGGTCTCCGTTAGCTAAGATGCTAAGAGACATATTTTTATTCAAGTATGGACTACCATGCTACCGTCATTGCCGGCGTGCATGTAAAACGCATCAGTTAGCGTGTTTATATAGTTATTCAGTTTATACCTAGGTATATAAGCGTTGAAGGTATCGTTGAGTTGCCGATGTTCTTACGCCAATTGAATAGGCTTCTCATCTCTATTATACGACAGCGAGCTATCCAGTGACTATGCATCTCATATTCACTCGTGACCCATATTCTCTTCAATGAGACGAGGGGTTGGGTTTCTTATAAATTCGTCACCTCGTTACACAGCCCGGCCATAGCTTATCTCACGCGCACTGAGGCCAATTAAGTTCCATAATCCAAACTCCTTGAGCTGTCCCTGTTGCACTAGCCCGCAGACTCTCGCAGAATCCTGCTCTAATTTCTTCAGGAAAAGGGCGATGCTGGGGGATATACGTAACGACGACGATATAAGAGACCGACACACGTAGTCAGTCTATGTGCTACGTTCGTATGCTTTACCTCTATAGACCTAGTCGGCCCAGGAAGCAATAGACTAGTTTGCAGAGCTCCACAGTACATGACACTACCGGACCGAGATGAACTTCATCCATACTTTTGGTTCCCAATCCCTTGCCAGTTCCTCAGATGACAGGAAACGGGATTCGCTCTTCTCAAACGACAACCCATCGCGCTAGACTCGGCAGGGCCGGATCAGTCTGACGCACGCGCGGCATGCTGAATTGGGCTGTGCTGTGCTGTGCTGTGTCGAAAGCATACGATAATATAACCCTAGACCCCTTGCTTGTCGACGGGATCAAGACCGGCGATGGCGATGTGCCCAATCGTCGGTTCCAGCACATTGGGATGGGAAAATGAAACAGACGAACCATCTGATAAGTGAGATGGCGATAATCCACCTTAGGCCCTGGGGATAGCCACCCCCTTAGCGCCCCTCAGCTTACTTACAGTGGTGATGAAAGTCGGTAGGACCAAGTGGATCGTGACACGCGGCACCGCGTAACTCTGCGCTCACCAGGCCCATTCCTTCACTCCGTTGATCGAATAGCGTCTAACACTAGAACGAGAGCCCCCTTTGCCTATCCTCCTCTCTTTCAGCGAAAAAACGGTCTTCAAATTGCGAGAGACGATGATATTGGGAGATTGTATATGAGTGAGCGGTAGATAGCTATCTTTAGATCGAATCAATGATGTTCCGACGTCTTATTTTCTTCTTCTTATGAATTGCGACATTTATTCAAATGATGTTGTCATCTCTAGCGCAGCGAAACTAATCTCAGCAGCAAGATTGACAATATGTACAACTTCTATTCAAAATTAACGGCGCTGCCCGCCGTCTTGTCCTCTCTAAACACTCTCTTAGTCTTTTCAACTCTTTCTCCCCAAGTTCGCACCGATGCTCCCTTCCACACAAACCTAACGACCTACCAAGCGGGTGATTTAGGCGAAGTACCGACGCAGACATTCTTTTCGTCGCCGGTCAAAGCGCCCATATACCAGGTGAACAAACTCGACGTGGACAAGATCGACGACACACGCTTCATCTTCCTCACAGGCGGGTACGAAGGCTATGGACCGAGCATCATCTCCTCTAAAGATCTCAGCCTGGTGTACGCGGACCAGAGGTACAACTTCGCGCAGGCCGCCCACACAGCCACGCTATACGGCGAGCAAGTCCTCGTGGTATACGCCGGAGACGCAGTGCGCATCTTCAACAAGCACTACGAGGAGCTATACGCCGTGACGCCGCAGGGGGATCTAAAGGGGACGTACGCGGACTCGCACGAAGCACACCTCACAGGCGACGACACGGTCGTGCTCGTCATCGGGCGGCGCGAACAGGCGGATCTGGAAGCCATCGGCCACGGCACGGATTACCTAACGAATATCCTACTACAAGAGGTCGAGCCGCGCAGCAACGCCGTCTTATTCCAATTCGACCTCATGAGCTACTTCCGCGTCGAAGACTCCTTCTGGCCCTGGGACGGCGCCGGCCCATATCACTTCGACAGCGCGTATGACCTGTGGCATGTGAATGCCGTGCAGAAGACGCCCGCGGGCGACTTCCTCGTCAGCAGTCGCCATCTGCACTCCGTGTTCCTCGTGGACGGCGTCACGGCGCAGGTGAAGTGGGTGATAGGTGGGAAGAGGAGCGATTTCACCGACGTCTCGGCGAATGCCTCGGCCGTCTTCCACTGGCAGCACAATGCGCACTTCACCGCCGAGAACCGCATCGCGCTATTCGATAACCAGGCCGTGTTCAACGGCTTTTGCACGGGCGAGGAGACGGAGTGGGGCTGCTCTCGCGGGCTCGAGATCGAGTTCGATACTGAGTCTTGGACGTACTGGGTCGTGAATGAGTGGTATCACCCCCAGGCCCTCGTTAGTGCTTCTCGCGGCGGCATCAGTCGCACACCTAAGGGTAATACGCTCATTGCCTGGGGTCAGAACCCCATGTATACGGAGCATGGGCCGGATGGCGAGGTCGTCATGGACGTGCAGCGAGGCCAGGTCTTGGCTTTAGATCACGGGATTAGTTCTGTTATTGCGTATCGCGCCTGGAAGTCGGATTGGGTCGGCATGCCGACATGGCCGCCTTCTATTGCCACCAGTGCCACAGAGGATGGAATGATTATTTACGTTTCGTGGAATGGGGCTACCGAGGTTGAAACCTACGTTCTCGTGAGTTGATTCTCTGTTTCATTCATCGCTACAACGCGAGCTTGTATCATTGTTGCATTAGAATTCGCTGATACCTATCCCTAGTTCACGTCAGATAATATCACCAAGTTGAACAGTGCGGGGGCTGTCACAGCTGTATCGAAGAGGACGGGCTTTGAAACTTCGTTTCAATTGGGCGAAAATAGAAGGTTTGCCCGTGTCGCGGCACTTGATCGCGACGGCACGATCCTGGGTTATACCATGGCCATGGATACGGTGACACAGAAGACCCTGGATCCTGGATATCCTATCGATGATTTGATTACCTTGAAGAAGGTAGATAGCATGCGGATGTTTGGTATTTCCGTCTTGTCATACGCGGCGGTATTGCTTGTGGTTGGGTTCATTGCGTAAGTTCACTCCCTTTTGCGCCCCTTTGAATGTTCGAATGCCGCAAATTTCGCATCATGCTCCATGAAGAATTGCCCGATGTGAAATAAATGGGCCCTTCCAAAGACCCCCGTGGCGCTTTGTTTTTACTCAATTGTAGACAGCTAACCTGTTGTTTAGCTTATTGGCCTTCGCTGTAGTACGGGGAACCCGTGCTGGGATTCGATGGGGCCATGCTGGAATAGCCGACTACAAGAGAAAGACTAGCAATTTCGCATTTAATCTATTTAGTATAATAAGAGGAAAAAATAGGAAGATGGACGGTGCACGTCGTGAGATAAGTGAAGAGGAGGAAAGTCTTATTGGTGAGCAGAGGAGAGAATAGTGTGCTGGCATGGCAGGAGCAGGAGAAGGAGTAGGACGTATACCACAGCGAATATCTTTTTTGTTTAATAAATAGATCTATAGTAAGCTCCACAGCTTCGATTCCATATAATATAGAAGGACATCTAGTGAAATGAATCGAAATTAGAGATTGATAAGAAATCCTGTCACCTCGTCTATCATGGTTGTCTGGTGACGGCAAGAAAGTTATATAAAACATAAGCATTCCTTTTTCGCATGTGCGGCTCACTATTTGAGTCTCCAATGGCTAAGAATACCTCGGATTTAACTATATATGTACTTAGTACAACTGCAGGGAAGACGGGCGTTATGCATGACTAGGGGCAGAGGATTGTGGTGATCATGAAGTTGGGATAGTCAAGGCTCTGGTAATAAACGCTAAGAAGCTTAAGAGTCAAGGGCAGAGCTATGCCGCACTATTCCAAGTCACAAAAGAGTCACCAAGAATCTAAAAAAGGAGCCAGAATATATCAGATATCAGGGCTACATGGACTTACCTAATCAATAGGCCAAGCCTCATGCTGGGATATATAGTTCATTCAGTTGTTACAAAACTTAAGCTGCGATCTATTCACCACCTGCGGGGTGCTGCAGCGCCGCCCGAGGTAAATGTATGAGTCGTTATGGCTGCTTTGGCCCTCTCTTTCTCCAGCTTGACTAAGCCCATCCTGTCTGTTAATGGGGTTGCGTCGATGATGTTGTCAAACGTGTCGTCGATGTCAACATCCGAATAATTGTCGTTATCAGAGTCTGGCTGCATGTCTAAATCGACCTCGTATTTTTGTGGTTGAGGAGGGGGGATTGCTTGCGGCTTCGGTTTCTTGTCAGTATCTTCGTGATCGGCGAAAGGCTTGGATGCCAGGATTTTGCGCCTAATCTCCTCCATCTCGGCCTCGTCGTCCTCATCATCAGTTATGTCAAAGGGGTCCTTTTTCTTTTGCGTTTTCTTCGAGTCCTCCGCGGTTGCACCTGGTTTGGGCCATTGTGCAGGCTTTTTGCCAAGATAAATACCATCTATACTTTCATTATCGTTGTCATCACCACCACCTTCTCCGTCGTCGTCATCATCATCATCCTCGCCCTCGTTCTCATCAGAGTCAGAGTCTTCTATTACCCTGCGGTTGACGTTTCCTCCTTTCCACAAGTCATCATCGTCGTCATTCTCCCGACTCTCGGCATGTTCCCGCTCCAGTCGCTCCAGCCACTCCTTCTCCGTCTTTTTTATGGCATCCTCGTCTTCGCAACCAGCATACTTCTTAAGCAGCTTTCCGTTGATGGCAAGGAAAGACTCGCCGTAGTTAAAGGGACGAAGAACCTGCTCAGCCCAGTCCGGGTGACCGCAGATGTAGAAAGACGCAGCCAAGGCCTCCACACAATTTAGGCGGTAGGGTTTGCCGTAGTTGACAGTGTTGGCTGCGACGAGGTAGGGCAACAGCCGCTCGCATTTTCCGCCGACCTTGTTCCATTGAACCTCCTGCGTGCGAGCCCAGGAGCACTCGACTACGGCAGCGCCGTACTGGTCCATGAGCTCGCGATCGGCGGGCGACAGAGTGTGTTTGCCGTTGGGAGTGATGATGACGCCGTTATGGCGCTGCCCGAGATGCAGGTCGCGCATGAGGCCGAGTCGGATGAGCTTCTTGCCCGAGCATCGCTTCGGGTCGCAATGGTTTAGATCCCAGCAGGCAGCCTTGAAGGGAGGAGAGTGTGCATCATCGGCCCCATCGGCATCGTCGACATGCCGAGCAGGTCGTGGTCGCGAGCGCGGGGCATTTTTACCTCCACGAAAGTTGTCTTTCTTGTGGCGCACCATAACTTGATAGGTGGGGGGGTGTTTGTATCGTCGAGAGTACTGTGAAAGGGAGAGTGAGAGAGGGGATAAAATAACAACAAAAGGCTGCCTATACGGAGTATGTTGGAGTTAATTGAACTCGGATGTTTGACACATTCAGTACCTAGGTATGAGCCAGCCAGTATGGTGGCGGGGTTAAACTGTCCAAAAACTACCTAGGCGAGCTAGGTACCTAATTAAGCTTAGTCGGGTGGCGATTTTAACTTAGACTCTGCTTTCTCTCGTCCTCAGGTCACTGATGAACTGTAGGTTATGATTAAGAAGGTCCACGGTCGTGTATTCATAATGAATTCGACATGATAGGAGTGTTAATGACAGGAGAAGAACAACGTTTAAGCAGAAACTAAATATAAAATACATGTAAAATCATTATCCTCAAGCTAAGAACAGGCAGCTATTGCCGTGAGGGAAGTTTCTATAATAGGCTTAGCTTATCTAAACGACCCATGGCTAATCCTCTTTTCAGATTAGTCAGGTAAGGTATTTCTCTCTTTCGTACTTTATTATTTCTAAGAGTGGGATGGGATGATGAGGCCCTGAGCGATCCCGTCGTGTCCTCCTGACGGCTTAGTCTACGAGCATAGGTACATAGACCAAGCTGCCTTAAGGTACTTGCTATCCACATACATACGTACATCACCCATCACATAACACATTACTACCTCACTACATCACATCGAGTCTTTCCAGCTAGGCGAGTCTTCCTCCATCGTGTTCACTGCTGCCGCCGCCGCCGCCACCGCCGTCGTTATCTTCGTCGGATCCAAAAATAAAAGAGACACTTTGTTTAGTTGTCAAAAGGCATAACTACATACATACTCCGGATTGTAATACTACGCATCGAACGACATGATTGCCTAGCGTCTTTTCGGGAGAAAGCAGCATACCGTCTTTCGCATCATCTCTCATTTATTTGGCATCTTTATCTTGCACGAACCAATCGATCGCTTCCTCTTCTCTCGCTCCTTGAATTCGTTCGGCTACTATTAGCACGAAAGCTAAAGCTGTTGCCAACGCCACAACGGCACCCAGGAGAGCAGGAGAGCAGGAGAGTATAGGAGTATAAGAGTTTATATAAGGGCACAATAGAAGTGACAGCATCATGGAGGCTGCGTCGGCTCGTGCGGCTGCTCGAGACCGTTGGGGAGAGATGGGATACCCGCGACCGTCACAGCTGCAGCGCTTCATCGCCAGCGCCTGCAGCCCCGACAACTTCGAGCCCAACCTCGCCCTCAACCTCGAGATCGCCGACCTCATAAACAGCAAGAAGGGCACTGCTCCGCGCGAGGCCGCCGTTGCCATCGTCAACTACATCAATTCGCGCAACGCCAACGTCAGCCTGCTCGCCCTCGGCCTGCTCGACATCTGCGTCAAGAACTGCGGCTATCCCTTCCACCTCCAGATCAGCGCCAAGGAGTTCCTCAACGAGCTGGTCCGGCGCTTCCCCGAGCGACCGCCCCTGCGCTACACCCGTGTCCAGTCTAAGATACTCGAGGCCATCGAGGAGTGGCGCAGCACGATATGTGAGACGAGTCGCTACAAGGAGGACCTAGGCTTCATTCGTGACATGCACCGTCTGCTGAGCTACAAGGGCTACCACTTCCCCGAAGTGAGGAGGGACGACGTTGCTGTCCTGAACCCAAGCGATGTAAGTATTTGGTGAAGAGAAAAGAGATGAAAAAGAGAGATGGGGGAAGGGGGGAGGGGGGAGGTTTAACATGGCTAACATGGTTATAGAGCCTGAAATCAGCCGAGGAGATGGAGGAAGAGGAACGCGAAGCGCAGTCCGCCAAGCTTCAGGAGCTTATCCGACGAGGTGCTCCCGAGGACTTGCAAGAGGCCAACCGACTTATGAAGATCATGGCTGGTTACGACACGAGGTCCAAGACGGACTACCGCGCTAAAGCTGCCGAGGAAGTTGGCAAGATTCAAGCCAAGGCCCGGCTGTTGGAAGAAAGGCTGGCCGCTTTCAAACCCGGTGACACCATGGCCGATGGCGACGTGTTTGAAGACCTGGCTGCGTCACTCCAGAGTGCACAGCCCAAGATCCAAAAGATGTGTGAAGAGGAGTCGGACGATCACGAGGCCGTCGCCAAACTGTTCGAAATTAACGATAGTATACATCGGACCGTCGAGAGGTGGAAGTTGCTCAAGAAGGGCGATGTCGAAGGGGCCGACAAGTTAGCTCAAGGGGCTCCCATACCGACGCCTTCAGGTGCCTCTGGGAAAGCCAAAGCTTCCGTGGCGAACGAACTATCGTTAATCGATTTTGATGCCGACGCAGGGACAAATGGGGCCGGTACCGAAGCTACATCATCTTCTCAAGCAGAAGGTTTAGAGAATGATCTGCTAGGCTTGTCTCTAGGAGACAATACCGGCAGTTTCGGACAAGGCGGCGGCATCTCTCTTGGCTTCGGTGCTAATCAAAGTCTGTCTACCCCTAATCATGACTATGATCAACCTTGCCGACAATTGAATATCGACTAACTGCGTTACAGATATACCAGGCCCCGCACTTCTCTCATCACTGACACAGAACAGCACTGCTAAAGGGCCATCACCAACTCCTACGCCGCCTCCATTTTCTCCGTATTCAGGATTTGCGTCCAAGCCATCAGCGTCACAGTCCACAACGCCGCAACCTCCTTTGGGTCAATATTCCGCATTCTCACAACCCCCGCAGAAGACGAGTGATCCCTTTGCCTCTCTTAGTTCGTCGCAATTTTCATCGAAACCCAACACACCTCAAGCCCCAGCAGCGCCTGCTACGTCCAACGACGACGACGAATGGTCGTTTTCTTCTGCTCTCCCGCCAGAGGCGTCTGCTCCACGTGATCACCAGGCCGTCGTTAGCAATAGTCTTCTCCGCATCAACATGAAGGCTATCAGGGCGCCACAGGCGCCTAACGCGCTATCATTATTATTTTCCTTTTCCAATACTTCACCGCAGCATATCGGCGATCTACACTTCCAACTAGCTGTGACAAAGGTAAGACTTATTATATTATCTCCACATGGAGATCCTTTTCTCTTTTAGGCCCGTCTTTGTCACACTAACCGACTCTTGCTCACTAATGACAGGGCTACGAACTTAAACTTCAACCACAGACTGGCCGTGAATTGCAACCCAATCAAGACAACGGTGTAACACAGGCCATTCAAATTTGGCATGCAGGCGAACCGGCAAGGAAAGTAGAAAGTGCACGATTACGGTGGCGCGTAAGTTATAAATGGGGAGCAGAAACTAAGGCCGAGATGGGTGAAATCCCAGAATTTAGCATTGCGTAGAGTTAGTTGGTCGATGGGTTGGGTTGGTGACCACCTGAAATACAGAACGTTGCAGAAAGAAATGATATCCTATATCGAGCGTTGCGTAGAGTCTTTATGATTGAGCCTGAGAGAAAGGGCACCATTTCTCGATGTTCTACTATTGTCAGTTGACTTTGACCTAACTAGATGACGCGACTGAACCGGATTGCAAAGAATAATGGAATTCAGTCGAGCAGCTGCATCGATTCCTTACTCATGTTTATAATAAGTATAGAATCGTGCATCCGCAAGGCTATGAGTTAAGGAAGATTATAACCAATAAATAATAAGCTAGATATATAACGAGGGGCGGGTCGAAAGAGGCCATATCATGTTAAGGTAGGTAAGTACCTACATGTAGTCCTACATGTAGTTCTGGGTGGTAGTTAAGTTGAGACAGCGTATGCTGAGTTTTCTATTAGACTAAACTTAACTGACATATTAGTCCCCTTTTTATATGGCCTCAGACAGGATAATAGGATCAAATTTCCCAGCCCGTAGACTAGGGGACTTTACAATAAATATTCTTGGATTATTTTATGTGTTTGATACCTAGACGATTGATAGTTTTATAATTCCGACTCAAAGTTATACGCGTTGCATAGCAAGAAGCCACTACAATTTAAACATAGTAGGCCACTGATAAATGGCTAATAGTGTCATACTACATCATATTGACACATTATCAAAAGGGTTTCTAGCAGTTTTACCAGCGGCAGCAGCCAGAAAATACGGGTTTAAAGGCAATTCATTGTTGTACACAAAAGTAAGGTACCTGCTTGGCTGAGGAAGGGGGGGGCGTGTAGGTAATACAAACATATATAGCACAGCTGGGTCATGCACTCATGCGCTTCTTTCCCCGACCCTTTCTTCCCTATCTTTTTCTATACTCTAAGCATAGTCCTACACTCAATGCTGTCATGTGATGTTTGTCTATGCACGCTCTATATCATGTTTTACGATTCTCCAGATCGTACATGCAATGCAGACATTCATCTTATACATCCCTTCATGCATTTGCTTTTGTACATATGTTCTCCGTTTGTTCGTTTGTTTGTTCGTTCTTTCGTTTGTTCCGTCAGTAAGACTTAATTAGTGCCGAGAATTCAACAGGATATTGTTGGCACGTAGTCAACAGCAGGTATCGGTGATGGGTACCCATAATGACATGCAATCAATCGTTACAAGCTTCGCGTGGTGCGAACCTCCTCGTAAGCTTGGACCTGATCGCCGACTTCAAGGTCTTGGAACTCTACAAAGCCCATACCGCACTCGGTGCCTTTTCGCATTTCTAGGACGTCTTTCTTGATGTTTTTCAAGGTTTCAAGTTTACCTATTAAAATCATGTCAGTCTCGTAGCCTCTAGGCACAGATACATGCCAAGGAATAGTCGAACAGGGAATCTAGAGGGGGCAAATGGGGAAAAGGTGAAGTCTGTAGGGATGAACAGGGGATTAAAACCTACCATCGAAAACGACCTCTCCACGCCGCACAACACGATAAAGATCATCCTTGCCCACAACCCCGTTACGCACACGACAACCAGCAATATTCTTATAAACACGCCCCCGCAAATTGATAGGGAAAATCTGTAGAATCTCTGCCTCACCTAGCACGCGTATGCTGACTTCGGGCGCGAGATACTCACTTAGATTGGCCCTGACGTCGTCAATCAGATGATAGATGACAGTATGGTCAAGGATACGGACTCCCTGCTCCTCCGCCATCCGTCGAACGTGTCCGGGAGTCGTCGTAGAGAAGTTGACGAGGACTGATTTCGACGTCGCCGCGTGGTCAACATCAGACTCGCTGATGGGACCCGTTGCCGAGCGTAGTACTCGTGGCCGAACCTCGTGACTGCCAATTTCTTGGATCGCGGCGCAAACGGCTTCTACAGACCCGTGCACGTCACCCTTCACAACGAAATTGACCAACTTCGTTCCATTCTCCTCGTCCGGAAGAACTTCCTCCACGCCTGTACTGCCTCTGCTAGTAGCCTTCTCGCGCGCGCGCTTCTCTTGAAGAGTCTTACGCGCCTCGGTGATGGCTGCATATTCAGCAGCGTCCTTTTCGCGTTCGCGAAGCCCTTCGCGATAAGCGACAGCTGTCTTGGCTCTGTCTTCATCAGGGGATTGGATAACTTGGTCTCCTGCTGCAGGGAGATCTTTCCACCCGAGGATCTCGACAGGAGTTCCGGGTGGGGCTTCGTCAATATCGACGCCAGCCTCGTTGCGGAGCTGTCGGATTTTCGCCCAGGTAAGACCCGCCGCGATGAAATCACCAGGCCGTAGGGTACCGCGCTTGACAAGCACGGTGGCGACCTTTCCTGTAGGTTTAAGACTGCTTTCGAGAACCCATCCCTCAGCGGCACCGTCCAGTTCCGCTCGGTGGTCCAGAATCTCAGAAAGAGTAAGGATATTCTCCTCTAAATCGTCCATGCCCTGACCTGTCTTACCGCTTACGCAGACAACTTGGACATCGCCGCCATAATCTTCAATCTCAACGCCAGCTTGGGCTAGGTCGTGCTTGACGGCATCAATGCGAGCACCGTCTTTGTCGATTTTGTTGATGGCCACGATAATTGGTACCTTGGCAGCGCGGGCATGCCTCAAAGCCTCGAGAGTTTGGGGCTTAACACTATCGTCGGCGGCGACAACCAAAACAACGATATCGGTCACGTTAGCTCCCCGTTGCCTCATGGTCAGGAAGGCGGCATGTCCGGGAGTATCAAGGAAGGTTATGGGGTTACCCGATGACAGCTTCACGGAAAAAGCACCAATATGCTGTGTGATACCGCCATGCTCTTGAGCTGCAACTGAGGATTGGCGTAGGTAGTCAAGAATTGTCGTCTTGCCGTGATCGACGTGGCCCATGATTGTCACGACAGGTGGGCGCAAGGGAAGCACCGAAGGATCTATTGGAGGAGGTCGTGGTCTCAGATCTTGGCTGTCACCAGCATCGACCGTCGGCTCATATCCATACTCCTGGGCCACCAGAGCTGCCGTCTCACCAGCCATGAGACTATCCACCGTCACTCCTTCAAATCCAAGCTCGCCCAGTTGAACGACGAAGTCTTCCGGTTTGATCTTGAGGGCCTTAGCAAACGCCGTGATGCTAATTAGTTCGGGTAAGATAATCGGGATAGGCTCGGTCCGTTCAGCTTCACGCTGTGCCTTGCGTAGTTCTTTCTGCCGACGCTTTTCCTGATATTGATCGTAAGCATCCCCACTACCACCATCATCTTCTTCAAACCGAGAGGCTTGTTGTGAACGCTTGCCACCGCGTCCTTTTTCCGACTTTCGCTCTCGCTCTAAACCATCCCTTCGGGTTTTTTTGTCGCGGTGATTGGCATCATGCCGTGGTGGTGCTAGCGATTCCGAGTTATCCCAGTCGTTAGCATTCGATTTATCAGCAACAATGTCAGCTTCTTTATTAACCAACGGTTCTTTGTCGGAATAGGCATCGTGCCGTAGCAGTGCTGGAGATGCCGAGTTATCCAAGCCACTGGGACTCGATTTATCAGCAACAGTGTCAATTTTTTTATTAACTAATAGATCCGATGGTGGCTGCTGCTCTATACTCTGGGTATCGGCAAGCTGCGGCTGGGACTTGGCCATATGTGTCGGCCCAGTGTTCCAGAGACCGTTACCAAGGGTCAGTTTCCTGGTAGGTCTTCGCGCTAATTGACCCCATTCCTGAGACACCCCGATATTTGGTACGCCGCCCTTGGCATGGGATGCACCGGCAGCTTCCAGTGCGTCAAACCCACCCGACGACGCTGGCGCAGGATCGGGCTTCGTTGCAGGAGCGTTGCCGGGGCGGAAGCCCGAAAAGGGCCCATATCTTGCCATGTTCGATGGTCTCGAGGAACTCGGTGGACTGAAAGGTTCCGAGTCGCCGGTTCGACTTATACTGGGTTGTGGTCTAGATAGTGACGGTAGATCCGCGCCTTGGGGAGCTGCGTGTTGGACAGCTGCGCGTTGGGGCATCAAGCCTGGGGGGGATTTTCGCACGGGAATATCGGCGCGGTGCTCGACACGCCTGATGTTAAGCCCACTGTCCTTCTGCTGCTGAGCGAGGAGGTTCTTTCTCGCCCTCGCTTCGTGGGGATCCAGCTCATCGTCTAGGCGCGTTCTCTGTTTTCTAAAGGAGAATAACGTACCCCCCACAGCCGTGGGGGGGTGAGTAGAGGTTTCGGCATTCTCGTTTGCCGGTCGATACGAGCTGTATGCGTGTTGAAGCGTCGGGTTGATCTTGGTCGACAAGGTCTGGGTGTGGGGAGGGGTGGACGTGCTCAGGGACCCGGACCCGGACCCGGACCTGGGGCCGACGCCGGTGCTAGCGACCGGCGGAGGAGATGTGAATAGCCGAATGCGACTCGGGTCATGACCTGTCGCGCATTGTGTAGTGGCTGAGAAGAGACGAGTGTGTGGCGGCCCGGGTCTTCGCAACAGGGAAGTGGAAATCCGATGTTGGCAAAATGTGCATATGGAAGTCTCCCGCTGCGACGTGAAGCATCAGCATACATGCGTACATATTAAAATAAAGGCAGCGGGACGGCCGAGAAACAGGCGTTTATGTGTAAAATTACCTTTCCAAGCCTGCCTCTCAGCATGCTGAGAACTCGACCCCGAGACGCTGTTTGTAAGTAAGCGGCAGGTGGTGATAGTAGCAGTCGCTGCCTGTTGACTGCAGTTGTAAAAAAGACACAATTCTGAGAAGATGGTAAAGATCTAGTCTGAAAAGTATGTAGCTCTAGGTAAATTAAATATTTATAATGAAGAAGAAGAAAAGTCTCACGCTCGCCTACATACACTGGGCGAACAACGACGGCGTATGCGACCAAAAAAAATGTCGTCGAATAGGTACCTTAGCTTCGGTACAGCATACAGCGCCAGTGCTAGGATAGGTAGGTACTCCACATTAAAGGTGGGTATCTATATTACATAACTCGGATCGCATTAGGTACCTAATGATTGAATATCGTTGTATCAGGTATTGCACACTGGGCATCACGCCTACCTCTATACACATGTACACGCAAATACAACCCCAGCTCTAAATTTTACCCAATACAGTTGTTTCAGTATCTATTATATTAGTTCATACGGAGTCATGCCGAGTTCATATCATCTGGTACCTGGAAATGTAGAAAACTACGACTGATTGACGAGGACGCGCGTAGTCTAGTGAGGGTCAATTACAAAATTGTGCTAAACCTACAAAGTCCATAACCTTACCTTACGTAGGTAGACAGATATACCTGTAGAACAGAAGAGAACACTTCTTCATCGGACACCTACCATCATTAGAATTCGCCTCCCCAGTAAGGGATTATTTATGTATTTTCTATGTGTCCATACCTACCTCCTCTCAACAACTATGTTCATTAGCCATTACGTGTGCCATTTACTAAATAGTGATAAGTGCACCTGGCCTTCTCTCTACTAGTAACTTTTCAATAGCCACTAAGCGCCGCGTCTGGGTGTAGCTCCGGAAGTTACTCACGTCCTGGCAGACAATTGAGGCATGCGCGTTACGCATAATATGAATGGGTGGTTGATCTCTCTTTTATGTTCCCTTATCATACCGCTTCTTGTTGATGGTACATTGTCACCCACTACTGAATACCCATGGCCGAGTCGGTGCCCACGCTATCCTTCCAAAACTGGTCAAAGTCGATACCTTCCTTAAAAAACAATTCTCTGATCTCTTTGGCGGCACGTTCCTGTCTCTCCGGCCCGAATCCTCCAGGCTGGGACGATTCGAATTGGACGATCTCGATCCAGCGGTAGAATAGATCCTCTTTTCCTATGTTGGCGAGAGCGTCGCGAAAGGCAAATACCTGTCTACGACGGCCATCTTCCTGAGCTATCGCCTCGCCCTTGAGGTCCGCGCACAACCATCCCCAGTCTTCTTGGTACACAAGGATGACGAGCGTAAACGCCTCGATGGCTGCCATCTTCTCGTCGACCATCTTAGTCGCGTCCATCATTGCACCCCAGTCCAGATCCCAGTCGCCGTCCATGAGCACGTAGCCCGTCTT
The DNA here is from genome assembly GCA_022495085.1 of Xylaria sp. FL1042. Taxonomy (NCBI): domain Eukaryota; kingdom Fungi; phylum Ascomycota; class Sordariomycetes; order Xylariales; family Xylariaceae; genus Xylaria; species Xylaria sp. FL1042. The sequence goes on from MU380309.1 coordinate 82,511, forward strand.
CTCGCCCAGCACCATCGGGGCCGTAGCCATGTTCACGCGGGCCAGGAAATAACTGCGCGCAGCGTTCGTGCCGTCTTCGCCGTCGTTGACCACGTCGCCCATCTTCTCGCTCCACTTGCGGCTGCGACGGACAACGATCTCACGATTGCGGAAGCCGACGGCCCGGCGCCAGGCCACCGGGTTGCCATGCTGCTGTCCAAAGCAGAACTCGATCGGCCAAGGCCATAGAAAGACGGCGAGCAACGTGTCAATCATGAAGGTGGCTGTGCGTCGTCCGACTTCAGGGATGATTTCCTCCCAGGTCATCTCGTCCACGAACATGGTCGTCTCATTCCAGTAGCCCATCGCTGAGGTCACTAGACTCAGGTAGTAAGGTGAAATGTAGTACACTCGCCAGGCGAAAAGAGCGACGATGGCGATATTCATGAGTATAGGCACCATAAATATCCTGCGCTTGAAGTCCCGGGGCTTGTTGTCAATGTGCATAATGTACACGTGCTTCTCATCAAACGTGTCGATGATGGGCTGCAGCACCTCTGGAGGACGCTTGTAGGGCGTAGGGGGACCTCCATCTTTGCGTTGTGCAGGTGCTGATTTGGCCGCCTTCCGTTGTCGCGCCATGGTTGGTGCAAAGGATTCAAGGAGCTCTTGAGCAAAAGACGAAGTGTCTATCAGCTCGCCCGTTCGAAAATTCGGTCGCGATGTTTGTAATCCAGGGCCCCTGTAACAAGGTATTTACTTCCATAAGGAGGTAAGGTAGCCTATTGTACATCAAAAAGTAACGTACCTCCCGATAATAACTTGCACAGCTGTTGGCGGACCGGCGGCTCTGCCCCGCCGGCATCGCATCGCATGCATTACCTAGGTAGTTCCGAATCTAAGTTCATATTAACGATGTCACAAATACAAGCACAGAATGTATCTTTTTGTGTGCTCGCAGTTATACACATTCAGGTCAATAACTAGCAGTCCTCCCAAATGAAAAGGAATGTACTACTGCCGCGAACAATACAAGCACCACATTTATTCCTATGCAGCTGAAATGGAATATCGCGCTCGTAAATATGCTTTCCAGGTCTGTTCTAAAATGCCGCGCTGCGGAAGCGTTATGCTCTAAGATTCCCTTATTTCTTCCCCTTTTTAACGGGCTTTCCAAGAGCAGCCTCACGTTTCTTTGCCTCCTTAGCCTCTCTCTCCAGTCGTCGCTCCTTTTCCTGCTCCTCCCTCTCTTCTTTCTCAGCCTGCAATGGTTGCATGTTAGTGTTCGCGTGGGTCAACGATTCCTTCCCAAACAGGCGCAAGAATGGGCTCATGCGGAATGATTGGGGCCTGGGAGGACTACATACCTGTTTCCGAGCAGCATCCGCTTCTCGCTTCTCGCGAATCAGACGTAGACGAGCCAGGTCGGCCTTGGCCTCGTCGGTCTTGCCTTCGGCGTGCAGCTTGCGATAACGCTCGGCGGCTTGTTGCTTCTCGAGAGCCTCACGCTCCCTTCGGCTCATTGTTGACTTGTTCAGAGACATCTTGCCCACCCCCTCGGCGGCCGCGTCAACACCAGGAGCCGGTGCCCTAGTCTGTTGTCGAGCAGCTTTGGAGTGGTTCGGGTTTGCGGGCATATCGTCGTCCTCGTCTTCTTCTTCTTCCGAGTCGCTAGGGAGATCGCCAACCTGGACCTGACCCTTCTGCTTTTTTGCTATGGCAGCATCTTTCTGAGCCTTTTTGGCAGCCTTGCGCTCTTCACGGCTCATCTCTTGCTGCGCTTGAGAAGGGCCGGCATCTGAGTCGTCATCCGAGTCTTCCTCGGAATCTTCTTCCGAGTCCTCTTCGCTGTCATCATCGTCATCGTCATCATCGTTTCTTTTCTGAGCGCTTTCGCTCCACATGCTGACTTCGTTTCCATCGGCGTCGAGCGGTCGAAGATCACGAGAGAAATGCTTTCCGCCTTTTGTTCCCATGTCAGCCAACACTTGTAAGTCGCCCCGTAGCTCGAAATGAAGACAGACCTCCTCTAGTAAACTTTTTGAATTTGCCACCGCGACCGCGCGAGTTGACACCCGGTGCAGCACCTCGTGGCGGCATCGTGAGAACAAGTAATGATTAGAAGTAGATGTTCTAGAGAATACCGATCTCGATCAGTGGAGTAGATAGATAAGAAGCACGCACGTGCCGGCGAGAGAAAGTCGGTAGTTGATGACTGTCGGCTCTTGCGTAGGGTGGGTGGTAAAGTGTGAAAATCAGGAGACAAAATGATATCGAGGCGATAGAAAACAAAGCGGTCTTTTCCAAAGTCGCTTTCCTTGCTCTTTGCAAGAAAGTAGCTAAGAAAAATTAGAGTGGAAAGGGAGAAGCTGGTGTTATAGCAATTGTGGGTTTTGTTGATGCTGGGGGTTTGTATGTCACAAGTTTGATCTATCTTCCTGCAGTATCAGCTGAAGGGGGGGGCTATTGAGTCAGAAGAGACTAGGTAGGTACACAAACAACAATCAGTAGGAAAGTTCGAGGATCAAGTCGCGTTGAACAAAAACTCTCCTTTACCTGTGTACCTACCCACTTACCTGCCCACCACCAATGCTTGTTGGAGATGGCGGGGTAGACAAACTCGATTTCCTTTTGAGGGGTCGGGATTGGCTGATAGGTGATGACAGCCAATCAAACCATGCCGCTTCTGACCTCATAAGACGTACTCGGGAAAAGGGGGCTAACCCAGCTACAGCTTAGCGCTCACTCACAGATCCCGTTGTTAGTACCTAACCTACTACGTATTACCTGTCATTGGTAACCTACCTACTAAGTACCTAAGTAGCGTTACTGATACGCAGACAATGCACAGACACGCCACAACTACTCAGCCACTATACTTAATTCAACTGGCGCAGGTAGTTACTATCCGAATCTGGTCTAGTCTGGTCCTGCGTACCCACAAATTGCAGCCTCTTTTGATCGACCGCGTCTCAATCCAACCTTCCTTCTCTTCCTCTCCTTTTTTTCCCCATGAAGAACAATCCTTCATATTCACTCTGGCTTTCGCTTTTCATCAATGGCAGGTCTTGGAGGGGAAATTGGAGGAGAGAAGAATCCATTTTATTTCGATCACTTACCCTCCGGCCCGTTGCAGCTTGCTGCCGTTGGGTACCGGAGAAATTTTCGCATCGATACATCACTAGTAACCTACATCTGTCTCGACAAGATAGATAACTCTTAATCTGACATCGCGCTTAGATGTGCATACAGCTCAAGTCGCCAACGCTTTTCCACGTTGCGTGAGCCCGTGTATGAGCCCGTGTGTGCGCTTTTGACTCACCGAAGGAGATGGGAGTGTACGGTGTGACCGATACGTAAATGGCGCGCGCCGTAAATCGATAGCGCTATGCCAATGAGCTACCAACAGACCGGATTAAAGGTGCCTATCTTAGTCATGTCAGTGAGAGAGTACCACGATTTGCCTAAGTGATAAAGAAATCTATCTCTTAGTAAAGTCGGAGCGGTAGTGCCAGGGAAGAGTTAACCCTCAGTGATGCGCATATAGCCGACATCTACGGAGTCGAGAATATCCATGCACCCCATGAGTTACGTGGGATTTTCTCTAACGTCGCATGATCTAGTCAGTGTCAAGCAATACAGCAAGCACATCGAGTCATAGTTCCTCTGCTCCTCGGCGAAGAGCTCGTGCACTGTCCTGTTCGTTAGATCTCGGCTATCATGTTCTCTATAGACAAGGTGAGTTGCCCATTAATATGAGCAGCAGAGCTAGGACTTGAGCAGGTTAATCTTCACTTTTAAATAGGGACTTGCAAATTATGTATTCAATGTGGTAAACATGTAATAACAAACCGTCTATCTACTTACCTAGCTACTCTATGATTTTTGGTCTATAATAACTCTTCCGCATGATAATATCTATAACACCCGAGAAATATTAGCATACAGTCTTTGTTAGTCTAGTACCCGAGCGCTATCCTTAACGTGGCTGAGCAAAAACATGATTGTGGCTTCGAGGCGAAAATTTATGATTAGATCAAGCACAATTCCACAACTTTTACGTTCCACTTGTGGTGGTAGATTAACTAACTATTATAGTCTTGGCAACTAACTAAATAAAGTAATTTATAAAGAGTATTTATAAATTGGTTAATATAAATAATTTATATTAAATAATATATAAAAGCTATTTTTAATTAAGATAAAGTTTAGTGCTATTTTTAATTAAGCTTAGTGCTTACTAGTTAAAATAGCTTTAAACTTTATAAAGTTATAGCTTTTTTTTTTTAATTATTATTAACTTTTTTTAACTAATAGTTATTATTATAATAATAATAATAATAATAATAACTAGTGCTTTTTTTTTTTTTTTTTTTTTTTTATAAATAAAAATTAAAGTGTTTATTTATTATTTATTTTACCGGGTTATTTTTTTATATTTACTTATTTAATACTTAATAAATTATTAACTATAAAAATAAAGGTTTTATTTTTAAAATATTTACAAGTTATTATAACGACTTTAAAAAAATAATAGCTAAAAAACTATAATTATTAACTTTTAATAAATAAATTAAAGTATATATTTAATTAATATTTATAATGTTTATTTTTATATAAAATAAATAATTAAAATATAATAAAAATAATATTTAATTTATTAATATTTTAGTTTTTAATATTAAAATAAATAATATTAATTATATTTTTATTAAATATTTATTTAAAAAAATATAAAAAAGTTTAGTTTATATTTTAATTAATAAATGTTTTTATTATATATTAGTTAATATTAATAATAAAAAAAATATTTTTTTTATAGTTAAAATATAAGTTTATAAATA
>MU380310.1:0-53234 GCA_022495085.1 Xylaria sp. FL1042
AAATATTAAGCTTTTAAAATAAAATATATTAATAGCTTATTATAAAGCTTAAATTAATATTTTTATAATATATATAATAAAATAAGCTTAAAAAACAGCTAAAATATAGCTATAAAACTATTTAATATTATTAAAATTAAAATATATTATTTTAAAAAATTTAAATATAATAAAATTATTAATATTTAACTTTTTAAATATTAAATAACCGAAAATATTTAATTTTTTAAATATTATATTAAATATAATTATTAAAACGCTTATAAAAAGTTAAGATTTATAATAAATTAATATAAAGCTTGTTATAAAATATATTTTTTTTAATAATTTTTATTAAAAGCTATTTTTAAAAAAAGCTAATAAAGCTTTAAATAGCTAGGCTTTAAAAATTATATTATTATTGCAACAGGGCTGGCGGTCCCTGCAGGTGCCAAGCACCTGCGTAGTAGTTGACCTAGGCTGTTGCGGCCCGTGCGCACCTGTTATACAGGCTATATAAAGGGCTGTTAGCCGCAGGCCAACTTATTTACCTACTTTACCTTTTTTATATACCTTATAAACCTTAATACACTTTTAGTTATATATAGTTAATTTAGCTTTTTATATAGTTATTTTAGCTATATAAGCTTTACTAGTTGTTTTTATTATTTTTATTATTATTGTTGTTTTAGTTGTTTTTTATTAGTTAGCTTTATTATCCCGACGTAATAATATTTTTAATAAGACTTAAAATATTAAACGCTTATTATTTCTTAAAGTGCGATTAAGGCTTAAAAACTTATTACGATGCTTTATATTATAAATAATTATATAAATATATTTAACATTGTTTTAAACTTATAAAATATTTTTAAAAATAGCTTATATATAAATACTTTTAATTTAAACTATAATAATTATTTAAATACTTTTAAAAACTATAAGTTAACTTTAGTTATTTAGCTAGTTAATTAATTATATATTTTTTTTTGCTAGTTAATTAACTAGTTAATTATTTATAGCTTATATAACTTTTAGCTTTTATTATAGCTTTTATTATAATATATATATATTAATTAAACTATTATATTTATTTTAGCTAAGTTATTATATAAGCTAGTCGCTATATAATTTAATATATATATATATTTTTAATTAAATAGCTTATAAGTTAAGTTAATTAATTAATTAATTAACTAGGCTATAGCTTTTATATTTGCTTTTATATTTACTTTTATATTTGCTATTATTTTTAGTTATTTATATTAATTAACATGTTATTTTTACTAAGATAATTATATAAGTAGTTTTTTATATATTTTTATATATAGTTATATTTATATACTTATTTACTTAATATATATATATTAATTACTTATTTTTGCTGTTTTTAATTATTTATATTATTAATTAAATTATTTAAAAGCTAGTTTTTATATAATTTAATATATAACTTTACTTTTATATATATAACTAGTTAAGTTATTTAATTTATTTTTATTTATTAAAATAGTTTATTTTAAGTTTTATACTTTTATTAGCTTTTATTTTTATTAATTAAATAGTTTTATATATATATATACTTGCTAGTTATTTTTTATATTAGTTTATATATAAGTTAACTTATAAGTATATAGTTTTAAAAAAACCTTTAATTAGTTAAAGCTAGCTATTATTTATTTAAAAATATTGCTGCGTTATTTTTATTATTATTATATTTAGCTTTAAACTTTATTAATTAGTTAAATTTTATTGCTTATATAATAATTAACTATTTTATATATAATTTTATATATAATTTTATATATAATTTTATATATAATTTTATATATAATTTTATATATAATATAATTTATATATATATAATTAAAAAAAAGCTTTTATTTAAGTTTTTATTTAAGCTAGTTAAATTAGCTAGTTAATTAATTATACGCGTTTACTTTTATTACTACCGATATTATTATTTTAAGCTATTTATATTAATTAGTTTATTACTGCGCTACTTTTATAAAAGCAGCTTTATATATAATTTTATATATAACTACGCTTATATAAAAATATTATAATAAACTTTGCTAGCATTATTTTTAATTACTTATTATTAGTTTATATTAATTAACTTATTATTTTAATTATTATTATATAAAAATAACTGCTTATATAATTTTATATATAAGTTTATTTTTAGCTATAAAAGTTATAAGTTAGCTTTAATTAATTATTAATTAATTAGCTAATAGCTTTTATTTATATTAATTAAGCTAAGTGCTTTTATATTAATTATTTTATAGTTTTTTAGCTTTTATTTATTATTTTTAATTTTAACTTAGCTATATTAGCTAAATATACTTTTGTAAACAAGTTTTTATATATTTTAATATATAATTTTATTTACGCACTTATAGTTTTAAAATAGCTTAAGTTATTTAATTAATTAGTTATTAGTTTAATTAATTAAATAGCTATATTTTTTATTAAACTATTTAAACTAATTAACTAGCTAAATAGCTATATTTTTATTTAAGTTATTTAAATTAAATATATATTATATAGCTAGCTATTATATTAAAATAATAAAGCTAACTAATAAAAAATAATTAAAATAATAATAATAAAAACAATAATAAAAACAATTAATAAAGCTTATATAATTAAAAATAATTATATTTTATTATATAAGTATAAGGTATATAAAATAAAATATATAAAATAAAATAAGTAAATAGGTTAGCTTATAACTAATAGCTTTTTATATAGCTTATATAACAAGTGCGCATAAGCTATAATAGCTTAAGTTAACTATTACGCAAGTGCTTAGCACTTATAAAAACTACTAGCTTTATTATATTACTTTATTAATTAGTTAATTATTTACGCTTTAAGCTATATAAGTAGCTATTTATATTATTTTATATATATACCTGCTTATATAATTATTTATAATATATTTATTTAATTTAAATTATTTAATTATTATAGTTATTAATTAATTATATAAAAAAGCTTTTAATAAATTTATTTATAACTTTATAAGTTTATAAAATAGCTTTAAATAATTATGTTTATTAAATTTAAAAAAAAAAACTATATTTAGTAAAAAAGTTATATTTATATTATAAATAGCAGGCGACATAAAAATTTTATTAATAGTAATTATAAACATGCTGCTATACCTGCAAGGTTTAACAGCTTTTCCGATCGGGCATAGCGCTGCGCTAGACTATGCCGCTTTATTTTAGGCTAGCACACCGCAGCATAAATAAAAGCTTATATCTCCGACGTCTTTTTTTTATATTTTTGATTTTTTTATTATTGCTTGTTTTTTATTTTTTTATTGCGCTAGCTATATCGGCTGCGCTTTATTTATTTTATTAAATTTGATGCACTTTTTTTTTTTTTAATCTTTTTGCGGTTTTTTATTTTTTTTGTTGCGATTAAACCGCATGTTGCTTTATAGCGCATATATTTTTTGCAGCTTGTTTTTAAAGCTTTGCTTTTATTATTTGCTATTAAAAACCTGCTAGCCTGCTTATTTATTTTAATTATAATTTTAACTTAACTTTAAGCTTTATTTATTTTAAATAATTATAATCTGCTTAATTTTTTTATATAATATAATATTATAACAAGGTTTTTATATTTAACTTTAGCTTTTTTTTGTTTTTTTACTTTGCTTGCTATATTTATTTTTTTTTTGTTTAAAAAGCTGCTTTTATATTTACTTAATAAATTTTAAGCGTAAATTATAAAGCTTGCTTGTTTTAGCTAGTTATAAAAATACCGCAGGTGTTAATAAGGTTAATATAAAAATATTTAAAAGCGTTTTTTTTAGTATAACTTTTTTAAAATATTTTTATATAAAATAAATGCTTTATTAACTTTAGTTAAACTAATTGTTTATATAGCTATAATAAAGCATATAAAAAACTAGTTATAAAAAAGGCGTAGTAATTTAAGCTGTAAAAGACAAAAATAATAAAGCTAAGCTAATAATAATAAAGCTTTAATAAAGCAGTTTAATTAAAATAAGTTTTAAAAAGCAAAAAAAAAATAGTTAGCGCAATAAAGCTAGCAGAATAAGCTAAAGAATAAAGCAGTCTTTAAAATAATATAGCTTTTAATAGCTTGCAAGTTATACTATAAAAAGCTAAAACGCTAATAAAAAGTTTTAATTTTTTAACATAATAAATAATCTTATTTTTGCTTAAGCGACAGCAAAGCAAATATAAGCCTAAAAAAAAGCTGTTAAGTAAAAATAATAGCTATATAAAATAGTTTAGTAAAATATTGCTTTATTATTAATAAATAATATTAAAAATAAAACAAAAAAAAGTAATTTTAGCGGCAAGCTTATATAAAAAAGCATAAAAAAATATTATAAAAAAAGAAAATAACGCGCTTATATTATAATAGCTAAACTAGCTTAAGCAATCTTTAAAAATGCTATAGATTATGTAGTAGCAAGTTAAAGTTATAATTTATAATAATATAATATTTTATAAAAATTACTTTTTTTTTTTTATTTTTTTTTTATTTTAATAGTTATATAATTAGCAGAAATATAAAAAACTTATAAACTTATTTTATGTTTTAAGCTAAATATAATAAAACATTTTTTAACTAAGCATGTTTTTTATTAGCTGTTAAAATTAATAAAACAGATAAAAAAATTAAAAAGCAGAACTAGCTTTTTATTTATGCTATAATTGCGCTTATTTATTTTGCGTAATATTAATATATTTTACTTAATTTTTATTTTATATAAAAATATAAAAATAGTTAGCCTATACGCTAAATGCTTTTTAAAATTATTTTTTTTATAGTTTTTAATATTTTTTATAATTTAATAGCGCTATATTATTAGCAATATAATAGCAATTATTTGCTTTAACTGTTAAATCTTTTATATTTTTTTTCCGGCAGTAAACCTTAAGTTTATAAATTATAATTTTTTAGCTTAAAATAAAAGCACTTTAACTATTATTTTTAAAGCTTTTTTAACTTTACTGCTACTGCTGCAAAAAGCAGGCAGCTTATAATAAAATAAAATAATTAAAATCTTTAATAATAATAAATCTAATAATAACAATTTTAACAATAGCTAATTTTACTAATAAGCTAAACCTAGCAATATTACCGGTATAAATATATATTTAAATTTCTTGCTTTTAAATAAACTATAATATTAATACGCCTAAGCAAGCAAAAATATTAACGCTATTTTTAATATTAATAATAATAATAATATAAAAAAGCTTTTAATTATTAAAAAAAATAACTTTAATAATAAGTTTATATTAATTTAATAGCAGCTAAAACTATTGTTTGCTTTATTTAAAGCTTTATAAATAAAGCTTAACTAACTAGGTCTAGCAGATAATATTACATATAAGCTAAAGCAAGCATTTACTTTTAAAAGCTTTATATATAATATTATTATTTTAAAAATAGCTAGTACTTTTTTTAAAAATAAAACTAGACTATATAGTTATAAATTATAATATAATTTTTAGCTTTTTATATAATTAAATAAAAAGAATTTTAATTAAAATAATATAATATGTTTTAACTTTATTAACTATACTATATAAAATAAAAGATATTTATTTTTATTTGCGGCGCTAAAACGCTAAAAGCTAGCTAAACATGCTAAAAAAAGCATATATAAAGCTGTAGTTTTTAATTATTTAAAGCTTATTTTTAATTTAGTTTATTAGCCCTAAAGTTTAAGCAGCGTTATTTTTAACTATATAAGCAAAATATAGCAAAAGCCTAATAGCTGCTACTTTTTTTAGCGCTATTATTAAAGCAATAATAATTAAACAAGCGATTTAAAATATTATTATTTTTTAGTTTTAAATAATAAAAAGCAAAATAAAAAAGGTTTTAATATGCTTTTATAAATATAAAAAAGTTAAGCAAGCATGCTAATATTGTTAAACAATAAAAGCTATAATTTAAGCAGCTTATATTTTAATATAATTGTAGTAATTTAATACTTTTAATAACATTAGCGCGCGCAGGAAAAAAATAAAATAAAACCATTTTTAGCTAAAAAAAAATAAAACTAAAAAAATAGCGCGCGGTTATTTATCCGAAAATATTACTTAGTTATTATTTTTGCTTAAATAAAAATTATAAAAACTAGCTTATATAAACTCCGATTGCAAAGTTTTAACTATACTAATATTAAAACTAACAACCGCTTTTTTACTATTAATAATAATTATAATAAAAACAATAATAATATTATATTATTATAAAATTATAAGCGTTATAAAACATATATTTATTAGTTTTATAATTTAAGCAAAACTTGCTTTAATAAAAAAAGCAATAAAATAATATAAAATTTTAATTAAAATAGCAATTATAATACTCGCGGTAATAAGCATTTTATTTTATTTTATAATAGTTGCGCAAAAAATAATAAAAAAAATAATATATAACTTTTTATATTTAAATATTAAAAATTAAATAAATATTTATTTAAAGTTAAGCTAAAATTAAGTTAAAGTTTTTAATGCTGTTTAATTTTTTATTAAAATAATAATATAAAAGCAAAGAATAAAAAAAGCAATAATATTTACTAGCTATTTTTTAAGCGCTATAAAGCAAGCTTTTTTACTAGGTTTATTATATTTAAATTAGCTACTTAATAATATTTTTATTTAAACGCTGCCTTTTGCTTACAATAAATTTAAATATTAGCCTTAAGCTAAAAGCGTTTTAATTAGCACAGCGTTTTTAGCTTGCTGCTTTTTTAAAAATTTATTAACTATAAAACAGTGTTTAAAAAATAACTGCTTAAAAATATAATTTTTAAATATATAACAATAAAAAAAATAACAACTTTTTAAATATAATTTACTTAAGACTTTTGCGTAATATATAAGCTTAAAAACCATGCAATTAAAAATTAACAAAATATTTACCTAGTTAAAAAAAGTCCTTTTTTAAAGCAAGGTAAAGCAGCTAAACTATATTTTATATTTAAAAATATTTTTATTAAGCTAATAAATAATAATATTTAATTTTTTGCGCTAACAGAAAAAAAAGCTAAATAAAAGTTTAAAAAGATTTTAAAGACTAAAAAGCGAAAAAAAAGCAACTAAATATTTATTAAATAGTTTTATTTTAAAAAACTAACCTAAGAGCTTATAAAGAACTTTTTTAAAATAAAAGCGCTGCATGCTTATAAAGCGCAGCATAAAAATATTATATTATAACTTGGCGCTTAAAATAAAAAATAAACAATAGTTATATTTTATATTAAATTTTTATAAAAGCGTTAATAGCTTATTAATTTTTAAACGTAATTTTATATAAATATTATATAAATTAGTTATTTTTATTTGCTGGCCTGCGTTTTTATCGCAATATTTTAATTAATTTATTTTGCTTATAAAATAAAGTTCTTTAGTTTTTGCTTAATATAGTTTTAAAATATAATTTAAATATATTTTTTATTTTAATTTATAGCTTAATATTATTTTAAGCATTTACTATTATAATTTCTTTTAGTTAATAAATAATATAAAGCAATATTTTAAACCGATTATAAATTTTATTGCTTGTTTACTGCTTAATAAAAATTATTTTATTATTAATTTTTTAAAGTAAATCTTTTTACTTTTATATACGTTGCGCCTTTTTATATATAGCTATATTTTATAAAAGGCGTATTATAATTAATGCTTTATTTTAAGCTGTTTTATTTTAAAGCAAAGCTATTTAAGCAAAGCAAAGCTATAATAAATAATAAAAAAGCAAAAAAAAAAGTAAAAAAAAATTAATAAATTAAAAATATAGCTTATAAGCTATATAAAAGCAGCAGCATTTTTATTATTATATTTTTTTAGTTAAGCTATTTTTATGCTATAATATAATTCTTACGCTGCTGATAAACTAGCAAAAAATAAAGCTATAATAAAGCTAGGCACTGCAAACGCTTTTATAATTGCATAAGCTAAATAATCTTTTAATAAGCAAAAAAAAAAAATTTTTTTAAACTAGTAAAAAGTATAAGACTAGCTAAAGTATAAAAAAATATATACTTATATAATAATATTTAAATATTTAGCCTTTTTTTAAAAAATAATATTATATAAGCTGCTAGCAGCAAGATTTAAATATAAAAATTTTATATAATATTATAAAAGATTTAAACATATAGACTTAAATAATTATTGCAGCAAAAAAAACTCTTTAATATATTTTTTTTTATAAGCAATTATAAAAACCGACTATTACTTATTTAAACTTTAAAAGCAACTTTTTTAATATTTTTAAAAAAAAAAAACATAATATAAGCATAATTTATAAAAAAGACTAGCTTTTTTTTAAAAATATACTTAAAATAATCTAATTTAAAATAAAAAATAAAGCTAGGTCTTAAGACTTAAACTTTATAATAGCATAAATAAACATATAAATAATATAAAATATAAATAATAAACTTTTTTAATAACCTTGCAATATATAGCTTTAAAAAGCGTAGGTTTACTTTAAAAAAAAATAGTCTTTTATATTAAAACTTAATTAATTAATTAATTATTATATTATTATTAGCAATATATACCTTTTTTTATAAAAGGCTTAAACTATATATTATATTAATACCTTAAATATTAAATAAAATTTAAGTTTATAAAAAAAAGCTTTAATTAAAGGTCTTTAAGTTAAAAACATTTTTATATGCAGCATTGACTTTATAGCTTAAATTTTACTGCTTGCCTGCAAAAAGCCTAAGTTATAATTACTTAAAGCTTTTATAGCGCGCTTAATAAACAATAATCTTAAAAGGCTTTATATTAATTTATTAAAAATACTATTTATTAAATATATTTAATAATAAAACCTTATAAATACTGCTAAATGCTTTTAAACAGCAGGTTATATATATAACTTAAGTTATTAAAAATAAAATTATTAGTTTTAAAAATGTTTGCTTAAAATTTTTTAATTTTAAAAATTATTTTTTTAATAACTTTTTTTTACTTAATAAAGCGTTATTATAGCCTAGCTGCTATATTAGTTAGTTATTTATAATATTGCTTAATAAAAGCTTTTATAAAAAAAACTCTGCAGTTTTTACTAGCGTTATATTTTATTGTTTAAAAAATATAAGGTTATAGCAGGCAATAATATATTAAAATTAATATAAGTTTATATTATTAAAATTATATAATTTATATTAAATATAATTAAGAGTATTATTAAATAAAAGCTTAAAAATAATATTTTTTGCTTATTATAATAAAAGTATTTTTAATAATAAAAAAAAAGACTAGCTTTATATTTGCTTATATATAAGCGATTACTTAAAAGGTTGTTTTAATTTAGTTAAAGCTTAGCTAAAAGCTAAAGTACGCCTAGTTAAATTAGTTTTTTAAAAGCTGCTAATATTTTAAAAATCTAATAAGCGCTAAGCTTATTAAGTTTTAAGCAAACTGCTTAATAATAAAATATAATATATTATATTTATTTATATATAAATATTTAAAAATTAAACTAATATATTTATAGCTTAATAAAAATAAGTTGTATTTTAAAGACTTAAAAATAGCCGCTTAATATAAATAGCGTATATATATTAAAGCATAAAGAAAATATTTTAAAGGCAAAATTAGTGCTAAAAATAGCATTATTTAATGCAGGGTTGTTTATAAAAATATAAAAATTTTATATTTAAGCTATAAGTTTAATAATAAAGATTATTTAAAGATTTTATTTTTATAGCTACATTTTATATTATTTAAATATATTGCTAGGCAAGGCAACTATTATATTAAGCATATTTATCGGCAGTTTTAGCTATACTAAAATAGCTTAAACAGCATTTTAAGATATTAGTTTTTTTTATATATAAAATATAACAATTAGTTTTTAAATATTAGCAATAAAGCAAAATATATTTTAGTTCTTTAATATATTTAAAGCTAGGTAAGATTTTTGCTAATATAATATTTTAAATAATATAATATATAATATATTTAAAAACCTTAGTAAATTAAACCTAATAATAATAGCGTATTTATATAATTCTTTAGTCTTGTTTTTTATAATGCTGTTTAAGTTATTATTAGTAAATCGCTAAGAACTTAGGCTATATTTTTTAACTTAAAAAAAAAGGTTAAAACTTAGATATACTGCTTGTTTATTTTTAAGGCAAAGGCTTGCAAGCAGTATATTTTCTAAGCTTGTATTTTATTTTATTTAATAATGTTTAAGCAGCTAATTGCTTATAAAAGGTTTTATATGCTGCTTTTAATAAAGCTGGCATATATAAAACTATTATTAAATTTAAAAAAGGTGGCCTATAAGTTAAATATTTTACTTAAAAGTTTTTAACTAAGATATAATTAGTTATAGCGTTATTTTTAATGTATAACTTGCATTAAAAATGCTTTATAAATCGCTAGTAACCTGCGGCTTTATAATAAAAAAAAAGTTGCAAAGGTGGCCAAAGTTAAAAGTGCTTAACATATAGCAAAGGCATTAAATAAGCAGCGCATTAAGCGATATAATTAGCGTATACTTTAAATAAAAAAATTAGAAAAAAAAATTATAATAATATATTATTAAATAACCTTTACGTTTTAATTTATTATATTAATAATATAAAACTTGTTTTAAAAGTTATTGTTTTTATAAATTATTATTTTTATTTAAATTAAGCTTTTTTATTTCTAATAATTATATTATTCACTTTAACGCCGGCTAGATTTAAAAATAGTAGTAAATAATAACATAGATTTTTTAATAAATGCTTATCTTAAAATATTAGTTAGTATAGCTATTAAAAGCTTTATAAAGGCCTAGCTATTATTGCCTGCAGGTAAGGTTAATATAAACTTTATAAAAGCCTAGCTATTATTAATACTAAGTATAACTACCGCTGGTTTTATAAAAGCTTATTTATTATTACTATTAATAGTGCAACAGGGCTGGCGGTCCCTGCAGGTGCCAGGCACCTGCGTAGTAGTTGACCTAGGCTGTTGCGGCCCGTGCGCACCTGTCATACAGGCTATATAAGGGGCTGTTGGCCGCAGGCCAACCATACTACATACCTCATCCTGTACACTTTATACCTACATAGTAGAATACAGTCATTTTCAGTCATGTAGGCCCTACTAGTTGTTTTTGTTGTTGTTTTTGTTGTTGTTGTTTCAGTTGTTTTTTGTTGGTTGGCTCTGCCATCCCGACGCAATAGTGTCCTCGGTGAGACTCTTTTAGTTGTGTTTTTGTTAGGTGTTCTCCTATCCCGACGCAATAGCTTAATATATTATTATAAGCTTTTAGTTAATATTTTTTAGTATTATGTTTATTATTATTTTTTTAAATAAAAACAGGTTTATATTGTTTATATTTATAATAAGTAATAAACCTAATACTTTAAAAGGCTTATTATTAATATATACGTTATTAAAAATAATATTATAGTTTTATAAAATCGGATTTATTAATAAAAGATTATTTTTTAATATAACAAGTTTATATTTTTTAATCGATTTAAATTTTGCTTATATTTGCTTTTATTTTTTTATATGCTTTTTATTTCTTTTTAGCCGATTTAAGCTTATTTTTACTTTTGCGTTAAAATGTTTAATTTTTTACTATATATAAATATTATTAGCTTTTATAAACTTTTAGCAATTATATTAAAAAAAATAATAAGCTCTTGTAAATATTTTGCTATAAATATATAATTTATAGCATGCTATATTTAGCGTAACGTTAGTAAATCTTTTAATCGAAAGCTTATAAACGTACGCGTTATAAAATGTCGCACAAGATTTTCTTAAGTAGTATATAGCTGCTTTCGGTTATATTTATTATATAGGCAATAAAATAAAGGTTTTTAATTGTCGTGTGTTTTACTTAAAAAAGTTGTTTTATTGCTGTTATTATTATTATCGCTAAAGCTACTATTGTTATAGTTATTAAAAAAGGCTTATTTAATATATAAGCAGCATTAATATAATTCTTAAATAAGCAATTGTTTTTAAAACTTAATAGTTAATAAAGAATTAAAAATATTGCAGCGTATTTATTTTATACTTTTTTATATGCGCAAACAATTAATTGTTTTCTGCAAACTTTATATAATAAGTTTAATACTAGCGGTATATTTTATGTTTATTTAATATAGTTAAAAGTGTGTGGTAGGTGAGTGGCAAAGATAAGCATTTAAAAGGTTTTAAAAAGTAGTTTATATAAGTTTAAACTATTACGCGCCGTACGCAATAAACCATTTACTTTTAATCCTTTTTTTATTTTTTAAGTAGGTAATGCTTAATAAATAAAAAGTATATTAAAATTCTTATAACTTTTATTTATAGCTATATTATTTATTATAATTTTTATACTAATATTATTATATTATTAATCTTAAATATATTATAAGATATAGACTTAAAAATAGCTAAATATAATGTCTGCGACGGCGAAGGCATAAAAAGTGGTTATATATATATTATATGCAAGGGCATAAGCAAGGTGTAGCGGTTTACTTAGCAGTTATTTTATAGCGTTAAAGGTTTATTAGCTATAATTTAACCCTTTGCTTTTTATTAAAATTAAAATTATTTTGCAAACAAATATTTTTTTAATATTAAAAAGAAAACATTTTATTATAGCGTTTTAATTAAGCAATTATAGTGTTATAAATAATTTATTTATAAGTAAAAGGCATAATAAAAAACTTAACATAGCTTCGCTTTAAAACTAATGCTTAGTGGTTATAAAATAAGGTTATAGCGGTTATAACTAAGGTAATATTATATTAATATTATATTAAAAGTAGCATGTTTTATTTTTATAATAATATATAGCTTATATATATTTAAAAATAACTTTTATTATTATAAATTTATAATAAATTGCTAGCACTTATGTAAGTGCAAAGGTAGCTATAGTTATTATAAATTTGTGATAATAATAATAAACAGGTTTATTATAACCACTTTAATAGTAAGTATATATATAGGGGTGGCAGCAAAGAAACCTTTATTAAAGAAGCCTTTTAAGTAAAATAAGCTAAAATAATAAAGCCGGTAATAAGCTTTTTTAAAACTATTTAAATGCTATATAATATATAACGCGTATAAATAAAGGTAGTTTATTATAGCATAAAGAAAAAATAATTATTTACGATAGCTTTATAAACTATATTTAAGTTATTTAGTTTTTTAAAGCCGCGGTTATTAACAAGCATACTAGATTTTTTTTTTAGTTAAGCTATAAAAGATATTTAATAAAATATTTTTAATTAATAAGTAAAATAACTTGTTAGTATATTATTAAAAAGGCTTTTATGTTTTATAGAGATAAAATAATTTTGTTTAAAGAAAATATTATTATAATATTAGGCTAGTGTTTTATATGCATATGTTTTTATAACTTTATAACGGCCTAGGGTTTTATATGCATAGATAATATAAATAATAGTAAGGTTTATTTTAATATAGCGTTTTTTTGCTATTTTTACCACCAACTATTATTTGCAGGACTAATGCCTTATAAAAATATAGCTTTGCAAACATAAGCTAATGCGTTATATAATAATAATATAAAATAATAGTAAATTCTTTAAAAACCTTTATTATAGTTTATTTTAATAAGATAAAAATGGACTTAAAAAGTAAAACATTAATAAATTTCTAGCTAATGTGCTATTATATAAAATTGTAACGCTTTATAATTAAGCTTTTTTTATATATTATTATTGCTATTATTTTAATAAAAAAGTAAACAAGCAGCTAGCAAGATAGATTTAAAATATTAAAAACATGCTAGCTAATTTAATTAATATATTTAAATTAAAAAGCTAATATAAAGATAAGCACTTATTTAATTTAATATAATGCTAAATAGTTAGCTTTATTATAAAACCGTGATTGTTTTTAATTTGCATATGCAAGGATAGCTTATATATTTTTATATTTAAGCTAATTTTGCTAATATAAAGCTGTGTGTAGTATATAATATCTTGCAGATAAAAGTATGCTAGCTAATTTTATTAATAAACACGTAATATATATTTATAATACTGTTGGTTTTTAAAAGAAATAGTAATAGTAGCGGTTAAAGTTAGTTTAAAAAGGAAATTTTATAAATTATATATTGTTAATAGTGTCTCGGAAAAGTATAAATATATTATTATTTTAATAATTAAAAGATATTTATTAGTTTGCTTAATAAGTTCTTAGTATTTTACTCTTGCTTTATACTTTATATTTACTTGTATATTACTTTACTATATATATATACGCCCGCCATTGTTACACTATAAAACATATCTTATAAAATATAATTAAGTGTTTAATATAAAAGTTTAACTTATATTAAACTTTAAGTAAAAGCGGCATAATTATTTTAGAAAAGTCTTAAACTAAGCTAGCTTAATATTATTTTAGTTAATATGCTGTCGGACGACTAGAAAAAGGACAATAATAAGGTCGAGAACTATGTTAACTATAATAACAAGCCCGAAGAGCCGTAGAAAAATAAGGATATTACTTAAAATAAAAATAGAGATAATGTTTTATTTATTAGTTAAATAGTAACTAGTGGAAGCTATAGCGGTAAATTTTAAATTTGCGCTACTAGTTGCGGATTAATAAAACTTGTTTAAATATATAACTATGTATATTTAAGAATATTAATTAATTTTTGGTTTAAATAATAAAATAAAATGTATTAACTTTTAAATGCTATGTAGTGGTTATAATAGCAAATTGTTTTTTTAACCGTTTTATTTTATTAAAGACTAGATAAAAATATATAACTAATAGCTATTAATTAATGCATTTTTATAATTAATCGCCGACGTATAACTATTTAATAGTTATAAGTTATTTTATTTTATTTTATTTTTTAACTAAAGTGCTTTTTTTTTTTAAGCAAAGTTATATTTTATTAAGAATAGCAGAATTTATAGCACTATTTGCTAAGCTCTAGCATTTTCTAGCCGATCTTGGTTAATTTAAAATATTTATAAACGCTATTAAGAAATTTAAAATTAAACCTATTAAAGATAGCATTTCCTGCGATTAAATTAATATATTAACAATTATATAGCCTACTTTATAAAATATATTAGTTAAAAAAGTTATAAAAAGAGCTGTTAAAAAATCGGTAAATTATTATGCCTGCAATTTGTTTATCTCGCTAATTAACTAAAAAATTGAAAATTTTATAGTTGGCCGCAAAAAGTAAAGAATAAAATATAAAGACTTTTGTGCTCTAAAAAGAATTTCTTGTTTTGTTTTTTGGTAAGCTTTGTTTTATTATCTTTTTTATTAAATATTTTAGCTTAATAAACAAAGTAAGGTTTTATTTTATTAAAGATAAAAAAGGCCTATCTAGGGTATAAAAAAAACAGCTATATATTTTTAAACTAGGCACTTATATTTATATAATAAAAGAAAAGTTAAAAATAATAGCAGTAGTTTATATATAATTATATAATATTATTATTTTAAGGTATTAAGTTTACTTATAAACTACCTTTATAAATAAACCTTAGGGCTATAATATACTTGATTTTATATATATTTATATTTATTTATTATAACTATTAATTATTTATAGCTTTAAAAAAGTCTAGGCTTTAAACTTTAGTATTAGCTTTTATTAATAGAAGAGTTAATAACTATAGTATTTTAAAGATAAGGGTGTTTATATAGTAGGCAGCTTTTAGCAGCATGTTTAGTGGTAATAATTTAAGGTTATACTCTAGCGTTAATCTGCTTAGGCCTAGTGAAATACGCGTTATACTATTGCTTATAAATATAGCTATTAGTAAAATAAAAAACTTAAAGTTTTGTTTATATTTTATAGCTTTTATATTTAAGAAAAAATTATATAAAGTTGTTTTAGCTATATTTTCTTTTATTTATAGCTTTTGCTTAATTTATATATAAACTAGTTATAAAAACTTTTTAGCTATAATAGCAAGCATTTACGGCGATTTTAAAGCTATAAAAACTTGTTTAATTAAATAAATAAAACTAGTTATATTATTTTCGTATATTTTAGCCGCTTGCTATATATATTTAAAATTAAGACTTATAAATAAATTAAGCGATTAAAGTATTTGTTTAGCTTTATTGTTAATATTATATTTAAAAGTATATTAAATTTGCCTAGTTTGCTTTATATTAATGCTTATAATATTTGTGTTTTTTGCTTTAGTTGTAGTGCTATTTAAAGGCAACCCTAAAAACATTAGATTATTTATTTTAAGAGATATATAAATATTATATATATTATATTTAATAGTTATTCCTAGTATATAATGTTTAAGTAGTAGGGTTATGTATTTAACTTAAGTAATTATATTTATTTATTTAGCTAGATATAAGATTTTATATTTGTTTAAAAGGGTAAAGAGTTGCTTATATAGCTTATAAGCTATTAACGTATTAATTTTGTCCTGGTTAGCTGTGCTTTTTATTGTGGTATTTTTAAAAGTATAGTAATAAATTGCCTTTATTAGTGTTGTTTATTTATAGTAGTAGTATAATTTTTTACTAGATAATCTTATAATAATACCTAAAGTATTAATACTTTTTGTAGAAAAAAGCTTGTTTATAATGCTTAAGATAATATTGGCTACGCTTGCTTGTTGCTATTTAAACTAATCTTTTATAGCAAAGAAAATTTAATAAAAACAACAGGAAAAAAGCTAGTTTATTTAAGCAATAATGTTTAGTTTTTTTTTGCTTATGCTTGACTTATTTGCGAGCTTTATTTTTAGCTAACTAATATATTTAAATAGTTTTTTTTTATTTTGTTTTAAAACTAGGCACTGGCTTGTTAAATTTTTAATTTATGCTTAACTATTTAAGGACTAATGTTTTAGTCTTAAGAACTTTATAAGCCTAGACTTAACTTTTTGCGCTAGGCAGTAGGCAATTTTATTTACTTTAATATCTTTTAACTAATTAATCTAGCTTTCGATTATATTTAAACTTTTTTTATTTATTTAAAGACGCTTTTTATAGGTGCTAGGCTTTTGTTGTAGGTAAATAATATTAATATCGGTTGTATAATCGAGTGCGGTGGAAGTATTCGGCAGCTATAAGGCTATATTATTACTAGAAGCTATAAACTATATTTTATTGCTTTTGCTATTATTTTATTAATTTTTAATAAGCTAGTTAAAGCTTGATTATATGTTTTAGCAATAGTAAAGATTAGAATTAAAATATAGACTTTTATGTTTGCAACTATATTATATTAAGTTAAAAGAATTTACTATGTTTAGTTTTTTACCACTTTTTAATAAACTTTTATTAAGTCGCGACAATATATATATTATAAATATTTTAAACAAGTAAGCAAAGGTATTAGATTTATTTAGCCGTCGTTTTATTTTTAAGTATATAATATAATATATATTAAACTTTAACTTAAAAAAGCAGGTTTCTTGCTTGGACTTATAAATTAAATATAACTTTAATCTTAGTAGACGCGATATAATTATTTACTAGTAGTAGTAAAACGTAAAATAAGGTTAAACAAGATTAAAATATAATATAAAGCTTTTGTATGCTTTTTTATTTTAGTATACTTGCTTTTTTTATTTTGTTCGATATAATATAATATATTGTACTATTTAAAAAAATATAAAACTTAGTGCTAGTAGATGCTATAGTTAATATATTTAATAGTCTAGAAAATTTAAAAAAATTGTTTACGTATGTGAATTTATTAATTTATTTTTAATTGCTATAGTTATAAGCTTAAATATAAGTTTACTTTTGTTTATATTTTAAAGTTAAACAAAAATAAGCGCTAAATATACTTATAATATATTAACTTTTAATTAAAAAAGGGTGTGGCTTAATTTGTTAATATATATTTACAGCATTTAAATATAAATATTAAATCGATTTCCGGCTATTTAAATTAAAAAGCATTAGGTTATAAGCTATAAGTAATAGCAAGTATATTAAAATTATATTTACGCGGTCTAGTTTTGCTTTTAAAGTTAATATTTAAGCTATTTTTACTTATACTTATTTAATAATTAAGTACACGCATAAATTTTAAGTATAGCTTTTAGCTATATTATTAATAAAAAAAATGCTTTTAGTTTTTTTTATTTAGTTAGTAGTTATCGGCAAGTATTTTAGCAAAGTTGCTATTAAATATAAATAAAACTATATAAACTAGCAAAGTTATACTTTTATTATAGTATACGCAGCTTTTTTTTTTATCGACCGCTTTTTTGTTTTATGCAAGCTTATTTATTTACTGCTTTTTTAGCCTTTTATTACTAGTATGTTTAATAGTGTTAACTTTAGCAAATATTATCTTTTTATACTTATTTATATTTTTAACTTTTAAATATGCTGCTTTAGTTACGCTATTATTAACTAGTAGTGCTTAAAAATAACAGTATTAAAAAAACAGCACTATTAAAATAATTATGCTATAAAAAATTTATGCCGATAATATATTATTATATTTTATTTGTTTGCTTTAATTATTTAATAATATTTTTATATTAAATAATATAACCTTAGTATTAAAATATTATTAACTTAAATATAAATTTTTATTAATAATTAGCTATATTTATTAAAAGTTCTTAATATAGCCGGCATACTTGACTTAAAGCATAACTAATACTTAAAAGACTAGATTTAAAATAATATTAGCATAATGCTAGTATATAATGTTATATCGCGGAAATTTTATAATAAGATTTAGTATCTACTTTAACAGGTTTATAAGATAAAAAAAATCTTTAATTTTTTGCCTATTATAATTATAGGTAATAAAAGCGACAAGGAAATTAGCAAAGTTATATTTTTTAAAGAAAAGGTTAAACTTATAAAAAAACTTGGCTATATGTTTGCTAATATATCGGCAATAAATTTTAAAAATGTTTTAAACCTTTTTTATAAAGTGGTTAAAGTATTAATTAGGTTAAAGTTATTTAAAGGCTATGCTTAAATGCTATTATTAAGCGGAGATAATAATAATAGCTGCTATAAAATTATATAATTATAAGATATAATACTAGCTTATTAGCTAAGTTTTATATATTTTTTTTTTTATATATAGTTTAATAAGCTTTTTTGTTTTAAATAATATTCTTTTTTATAATTTTTGCCTCTTTTAAACTTAATGTTTTTAATAAAATAATATATACTTTTATTATAATAATAGCATGTTTTTATGCTAGCTTGGTTTATTTAAGGCGTAGATTACTATTAATATTAGTTTTTTTTTAAGCTATTTTTATAAGGCAATAGTTTTATTATTAATTTATTTATATGCGCGTATATTATAATAACTTTATTTTATAAATGGTGGTGCTATATAAATTCTTTAATTAAACGACTATATGCTTGCGGCTTAATATAACAGGCATGCAACTTGCGCTTTTTTGGCGACTTTTTAATGCTATATTTAATATAAGACTATTAAAAGCTTAATAAGCTTTACTAGCTATGCTGTTTATAAAATGCGCTAATTTAGTTTTTTTTTATTAAGCTAAGCTATATAAATTAAAAATGATTAATGTTATATAAATATTTAATTAATTTAAAAGCTTTATAAGTTTATAGCTGCTAAAACGTTTAAAGTAATTATTTTTTCTATTATAGCTATATATTTTTATATAATTAATAGTTACTTATTTTAAAAGTTTTAAAACCTAAGATTTTACTTTAGCTTAAGCCGATTATTATTTTTTTTTTATTATTATTATAAGACTTTTTATACTTGTTTTTTATTTTTTATTATTAATATCTTAACTTATACTTATAATTAAACTATTATATACTATAACTTATAACTTAATATAAAAGATTTTTAACATGCGTTATTTATATATAATTTTATTTAAATTTTAACGATAAATTTAATATGCAACTATTTAAAACTTATAAATTTATTTTTAGCAATAAATTTAGTTGCTAGTTATATTTTTTAATGCAAATATAACTTATAAAGTATATAAATTAATAGACTGCTTTTTTTTTATTATATTAACAGCTTTTTATAAATTATATAGCTTTTTATTTTTATTACCGGCTTTTATCCTTTAACGTTTTATTATACCTTTATAAAGCTTTATAGCTAAAAAAAAAAGGATTATAAGCAGCAGTAATAAGATTAACTTTGCTATTTATATATTTTATTGTTAACTTTAGTTATATAAGCTTGTAATTTATATTAAAAGTTAAAAATAAAGTGCTAAAAAGGCATTTTTTATAAAGCTTGCAAAAAAAAAAATAAAAAATATATATATTACTAAGCGCTAAATAAAAAATAAGCAAAAAAGACTTATAGCTTATGTTTAATATTAATATAATTATAATAATATTAAAGCTAGATTCTCTGCTTTAAATAAAAAAGTAAACATATTATTTAAACTAATAATATAGCTTAGTATATTTATTAAAGTATAAAATGCTATAATTAATTATATAATAATATTTAAGCTAAGTAAATAAATAATATATATTATAGCTTTTATATTAAATTATATAGCTTGTACTAGTTTATTATTAAATTAGCTATTAATATAAAAGCTTACTATAGACTTGCTTAAAGTAGAAAGTATTAATTTAATAAATAAATTTTTATTTAATATAAGATAATAGCTTAATATATTTATAATATTTAGACTTAATAAAGCAAGGAATTTTAATTTTAATTTATATATAGTTGCGTTATATATATAAAGTTTTAAAAAATATATTTTAAATATATATTTTATTATCGCCTTTAATAAAATTAATTTAATAGTTAAAACATTTTTTAGCTGTTTAATTTAAGCTTTACCTATTGTTTAGCTAGTATAATTAAACTATGTTATCTTAAAGAAACTAGAACTATTTTAATAATATATTAACAAAGTAGTTATTATATTTATTTTAGCGCTTGGCAAGATTTACTTATATAGCTATATAATAATATATATAATTAAATATTTGCTGCTGTTTTAATCGAAAAAACTGCTATTTTTTATTAAAATAAAAAAAGCTGTTTTAATAACAAAAAACTTTAATATAGCTTTAAAATTTAAATATTTTGCTTTTATAACTAAGATTTTATAATAAGAAATAAAAGGCTATAGCTTAAGGTATATTTATATATAAATTTTAGCAGGTTTTTATTATAGTTAGCTTAAATATATTTTAAATAGCTTATATTATATTTTATAAACAAGTTAAACTATTTAAATTATTTTAATATTATAAGTTACGCCTTATTTATAATCTAGTATTATAACCCCTGCTAATATAAATTAAAGCTTAAAGTCGATTATTTTAATATAAGCATGTTATATTAGATTTTATTTTTTTATATTAAAACAACCTGCTTGCGTTTACTTTTTAAACCTGCTTGCAATTAAAAAAGTGCAAATATAATAAAATATCTTATTTATTAACTAAAAACTAATAGCTTTTATAATAATATTTTAGCTAAATTATTTCTGCTTTTTTTTAAAATCTTATAATATTAAAACAAAATGCCTTATTTAAATATTAAAATTATAATAAACTAAAAGATTATAAAACATATTATTGCGAGCTATTTTGCGTAATTATTTTTTTAAAAACAGTAAAATAAAATTTATACCTTTTTTTATAGCTAAAATTAAAATATAAGCAACTATTTTAAACTTGTTAATAATATTTAAGCAGGACTAAAAGCTTTAAAAAATACTTAGGTATTTTTTTTTTATTATTAAAATAATAAAAATATTTTTTTTAATAATTTTTAAGCTATATAATTATACGCAAAGTACTAGAGTTTACAAGTTATATTTTATTAACTATTTTTTAAGCATATATTATACCGTGATTAATTATAAACTTATGTCGAGGAGAAATTTTTAACTAATGGTTAATTGGCTATTTAAGCAGTAATTAAAAGTTTAAGGCCATTTTATGGCTTAAAAAAAAGCTAACATCTTATTATTACTAATATTTTTAAAATAATATATTTATAAGTATTAGTTTATTAGTTTTAATTAATCTTATATTATTAATTAATTTTTAGTTAATAAGAAAACCTTTTATTATTAATTATATATTATAATAATAAACTGCTTTGCTAATATATAAACAAAAACCTGTTAAAAGATTTATTTAAGCAGATTATATATTTTTTAAAAAGATTTAATCGCTTATTTTTTATATTTAGCAAAAAGAAAAAGGTTTTAGTTAAACTAGCTAAACATTTAAGGTTTATTTTTTATTATATATAATATTTTTTTTTAGTTTTATTTTATATAATAAGCTTTTTTAAAAATAAAATATATTAAAAAATAAAAATATAAAACTTAAGCTTATAATTATTTATATAGCTTTATTTTATAATAGATTTATTATTTTCTGTTTTTTTATTACTAATAAAATAAAATAGCTATTTTTAAAGCGTAAAAATATAAAAGTTTTAAAAATTAAAAATATAATACGCTTATTATTAAATTTAAATTAGTTTAGCAGCCGGCTTATTAAACTTTTAGCTTTATATTAAATTGCCTTAAAATAAATTTATTAATATTTTTACTTATTAACTTTTAATATATTTAAACTTGTTATTTAAGCATTAGTGATTTATGCGCCTTATTATATATATATAACTTTTTTATTAGCTGTTTTATTTACTTATATTTTTTTTTTTTTTTTTTACTTTTATTATTATTTAGTTTTATTTTATTTTTTTATACTTAAAAAAACTTATTATTCTTAGCTTAATAAAAAGTCGATTTAAGCAATTTATTATTTATTAGCTTTATTTAACAACTTTTTATTTTAATACTTTTATTATATTTAATAAAAAAACTATTATTATCTGCGCTAATATTTTTATTAATATTTATATATGCCTTTAATTAGTTATTATTATTAAATTGCTAACCTAAGTTTAGCTAAGGTATTAAACTGCTATATTAATAAAAAAGCTAAATAAACTTTTAATATTAAAAAAATAACCAAGGACTTTTTTTTTACAGCATTAAAAAGTACTTTTATTGCTTTTATAAAAGTTTATAATAAATTGCCTAATAAAAACCTAGTATAATATTAAGCTATAAATAGATTTTATGCAACTACTGCTACTTTAGCAATTTTTTAAAATTATAAAGTTATTTAAAAGCGCGTTGTTATAAACTAATAAAAAGCTAGCTTAACAAGCAAACTAAGCTTAGAAAAACAATCTAGTAATAAAGCATAAAACTAAACTAAAAAATAAGCTATAGCTAGAAACGCTAGTTTACGCTTATATAATAAATTTTTAAAAATAATTAAGTTAAGCTAAGCAGAAAGCTTAAAGTAACAAGATAAAAAAATAAAAAAATAAAAGGTGTTTTTTATATCGCTAGTTACTTTTTACTTTACTATTTAAATTAAAAAAAGTATTAAAAGCTATAAAATAAACGTAAGCATATTTTCTTACCTAATTATTTATTTTTTAGTTTATAAATACTAGCCCCTTTTAATTAGCCTATAATATATATTGCCACTAGATATAAATATAAAACTAGTGCGTAATAAATATATAAATCTTAAAAAGTACTAATATAAAATAAATAAACTTTGTAGACTTATATGCATTTTAAAGCGTTATATAACTATTAATTAGCCTTAATATTTAAACTATTAAATATATTTATTGCGTACTAAAAAGTTAATAATTTTAAACAACCTTATTTATTTGCTATAATAAATTTAAATAAAAAAAAAGCAGCTATTAAAAAACTAGTTAAAATATTAAAAGCAATAATTGCGCAGTATAATTATTTTTAATTATATAACTTAAAGCATATTACTAATTATATAAAATCCGCTAAAAACTAAACAATAAAAAAACTTAATTTAGCAGCAAACTTAACCAACTTTAGCAACATTTTAACCAAGTTAAAAAAAAATTAAATAAGCTTGCAAAAAGTTTTAATAAAGTGCAGCAAAAATTAAATAGCTTTAAAATTATTAACGCATTTTAAAGCTTTTAAATTTTAAGCTTTTAAAGCTTACTTTAGTTTTATTTTTATTATTATACTTATAAAAAGCTTAAAAAATTAGCTGCCGCAATATTTTTTTTTATTTATCTTTTATTTTATTTTAGGCTTTATATTTTTTTTTACGCTTAATATATTATATTAATAATAAAACTAGCTTATTATTAATAACCTTAACGCTTTATATTATTTTTGTTTAGCTATAAAGTTATTTATAATATTTCTTTTAAGCTTTATAATTTTTAATTCCGCTATTTTACTTAGCGTGCTTTTTATACTAATATTTATTACTATTGCTTAAATAATATCTTAATATAAACTATTTTGCTAGTTATTATATTTATTAATTAATTATTTTTTTAACCTTTTTATATTATTAGTTTTAATCTTATATAATAAGATAATATTTAATATTAATATTAAGTTATTATATAATTTATATTTTTGTTTATTTTAGCATAAATAAATATATAAACTATAATATAAAAAAGATTTATAAAATAATAAATGTTATTATTATATTATTAGTAAAAAATAAAAGTTAATTAGTTGTTTAATTTTCTTTATATTTAGTTATTTTTTTATAGTTTTTAGCTATTAATGTTAAATATATATAAAAAACTATTTACGGCTTTTTTTAATAAAGTTTAAACTAAGCTTTTAAATATTATTAATATATTAATCGTAGAACAGTTTATTTATTATATACTTAGTATATTTTCGGGCAGGAATAAACGTTATATAAGCATATATATTTTATAATAAAATTATTTTTAAGTTATAATATATACTTAATACTTAATTAATATAAATATAGCTACCGGTTTAAAACTAACAATTATTTTAGTTTTTATATTTTTTTTTTTATAATATTTATATTTACTATTTAAAAGGTTTATCTGCTTAAAAATAGTATGCTTTATACTTATATTAATATTATTGCAGCACTAGTAATATTAGCGCACTTATATAGCAACTTTAATACTGCACTTGCTAAATAAAACTAGACGCTTAAATTAGCATAAAGGCAAAAGCTTATTAAAAGTTATATAAACTTTATAGCTAGTTACTTTATTAATAATATTATATTATAACCTAAGGGCTTTAAAACTATAGGCTTAGAGAATAAGGTTTAAGCATTATAATTTTAAATAAAGCGTTAATATTATTTTTTTAGCCTGGAGACAACATAGCCAAATATTTTTAGTAGCTAGCAAAGAAATTATCTTATAAAAACTTTTGCGTTATTTTTAATATAACTAGAGGGCTTTAACTAATATAATGTTTATTTTTATAGCTATTTTATAATAAGTAACCGATAAGACGTAGTAAAACTTTACATGCATAAATAAAAGGTAAAAGGTATATTATTTTAACTAATATAATATTATATGCTAGCTTATTATATATTCTTTTTTACTACTAGCTGCTAAAGATATTATAATATTAGTTATTAAAATAGCTATAGTTTTTATTAGTTTTTAATAGTAGTAAGGCTTAATAATAAGCCTAGCTAATTAAAAAGGCTTACTTATATTAAATATATTTAAACGTAGTAACCGCTTTAAACAATAATAATAACGTAAATAATAAGTTATGTTTTATTTTAGTAAAAAAGTTAATGCTATTTACTTTTATATAAACAAGATTTATAAAGGCATAAGTACTAGTATAATTAACGGCTATAATAAGCAGGGCAGCCTATGTTTATTTATAATATACGCTAAAGACTTAAATAGCTATTTATTAAATTATAGGTTTTTAAGTGTAATATTATTATATTTGCTATATACGCTATATTTAATAATCTGCTTAATTATTATTAAAGTAATCGTTTTTCACTTTAAATTTTAACTATATAGCATATATTTATACCTTATATAAAATAGGTATAAAACTAGTATATTTACTACACTAGCTATTATAAGCTATAATATGCGCTTATTATATAAATGCCTTATAAGCTCCCTTTTATAGCCTAGCCTAAAATTACTAAATTTAATATAGCCCTTTAAGTAAAGTTAATCCTATTGGCCTTGCCTATACCTATTGCTTATACTTTTAGCCCTTAAGCAAGCGTATAGCTGTTTATTAAAGCGCTCTCTTTCCGATAACTGCAATCTGTCCCTATCTTTATATTATAGCCTGCTTAGCGCGTTAGTTGGATATCTAGTAGGCTTGCTAAAGCGCTAAGTAAATAAAAGGCTTATTATTAAACATTTAATAAGCTTGTTTTTAAGCAGTTAAATTGCCTTGTAGCATGCTTATAGCCTTAGCCTTTTAGCTATAAAGCACTCGCGGCAATATATAATAGACTTATTTTAAGCAATAAGTAAAGCTATTATAATATTTAGCAGCTATAATTAAATATCTTTTTATTATACTAACTATTAAAATATTTAACAGCCTTAATTTTATTAATAGTAAATAATATGCTCTTTTTATAAACTTTTCTCTTTAATATATAAAATTTAGCAGCCGTTATAAAAAGTTTTTATAAGTTATTAAGCTATTAAGCAGCTTATAACTCGCTTAGTCTTTTACTACGTAAAACTTTTATAATATTTAACAGCTATAATAAAATACGCAGTAATATATAATCTTGCTATTATTTAATAACATGCTTATAGCTTTAGCTTTTTAGTTATAAAACACTCGCGGCAGCAATAAAAAAAGCTATTATAATATTTAGCAGCCGTAATTAAATATCTTTTTACTATATTAACCGTTAAGGTATTTAGCAGCCTTAATCCTGCCAGCAGTAAATAACAAGCTTTTTTTTTCTCTTATAAACTTCTCTCGCAGTTGTTACTACAGGTCTTTATAAAAATAAAGCTATTAAGTAGCTTATAGCACGCTTGGTTCTTTATTTAGCAAAGCTTTTATAATATTTAGCAGCTATAATAAGTTATTTAATAGTATATAATCTTGCTAGCTTTTAAAAAGTGCTCGCGTTCTTTACTTGCGTAAGGCCTTTATAATATTTAGCAGCTATAATAAAATACGTAGTAATATATATATATATAATCTTGTTAGCTCTTATAACGTGCTCGCAGCCCTAGCTCTTTAGTTATAAGGCACTCGCAGCAGCCCTTTTGTTATAGCTTTTGCCTTTTTTAATAATAGGTCTATTATTAATATTAGCCTTAAAGCGCTTAATATTCTTGCGTAGCAGGCTTTTTAGCTTATCGCTAAAGCTATCGCTATCGCTATTACTTTCGTTATTAAAACTGTTAGGCTCGTTAGCATTTAGCATGCCAAAAGTTTAATAAGTATTAAAAGCGCTAATAAAATAAAATCTTCCTTTTATAGCAGAAAATTATTAAAAAAGTTTAGTTAAGTTATTTTTTAATATTAAGCCGGTTAAATAAATAACAAGCTTTTTAGCGTAGTTAAAAGGCTTAAAATTAATAAAATATAAAAAAGTAAGACTTTTAATTATTAAATTATAGGTTTTTAGGTGTAATATTATTATATTCGCTATATACGCTATATTTAATAATCTGCTTAACTATTATTAAAGTGATCGTTTTTTACCTTAAATTTTAACTATATAGCGTACATTTATACCTTATATAAAATAGGTATAAAACTAGTATATTTATTACACTAGCCGTTATAAGCTATAATATGCGCTTATTACGCAAATGCCTTATAAGCTCCCTTTTATAGCCTAGCCTAAAATCATTAAATTTAACACTATCTACTATATTTTTTAAGAATCACAGGGCTTATACTTGCTGCTAATAATTACTAGGTCTTGTTTTATCTTTGCTATATACCTGCTGTTATATACTAAGGGAATATCTTACTCTTGCCTTTTATAAAGCTTTATATATTTATTTATAAAACTTAAAGCGTTGCGTTTTCCGACTTTTTAAACATATCACGCCGCTAAAAATCTTTATAAGACCTTTTAAGGCTATAAGATTATTAACTTTAAAAACCTTTGCTTTAAGGCTGTTTTTTATAGCTACTTTAGCGACTTGTTTAGCAAGCTTAGTTAATATATTATTTTTTCTATTTTTTTACTTCTTGCTAAATAAATTTCTGCTATAAATAATTTTCTGCTTATTATCGGTTATATATTTTTTTAAGGCCTTTATCGTGCTGCTTCTCTTGCTTGGGCTGTTTTTTAGCTGGTATAAACTTGACTTTGCGCTTATATTATTATTTATATAAAGGTGTTAAAGAGAAAATATCTTACTTTTTCTTTTATATATATTTTTTAGCACGCTAGATTAATATATATAGATTTTTTTATATATTTTAGCTTAAAAGGCGGCTAATAACAGGCTATATAGCAAAGTTAGTAAACTTGCAACTATATAAGCGGATTTATTATTAAAAGCTATTATATACTAAGTTATTAAACTTATTATTTTTACTGCCTTTATATATTATATTAATATAAACCTAAAAAGTTTTTAGGACTTTTTTTAAAATAACTAGTAAATATTATTTAAACTATACGCACTTAAGCGTATATTAAATCTAGACCTATTTGCTTATAAAAAGGCTAATTTAAAAAAACTTATTAAAGTTATTACGGCCGATCTTTTTATATATAGCTTAATAAAGCTGTCTAGCGCGCTAGTAGTTTATAACCTTAAGATTATTATTATAACTCTTTAATACTTATAAATAAAGTATAAGCTTTTTATTTTTCTTGCTATACTAGTTTTTATAATTATTGTTGTTTTATTATTAAAGCCTATAACTAAAAGTTAAAAACAGTAATTAAAATATAAAAAAAAATAAAAAAATTTTAATACTTTTGTTTTTATAATTATTAAGTTTATAAAGCGTTGCAGCAAAATTTTAAGCTTAATTAAATATATTATAGCAATAAAAAGTCGCTAACTTTTTAAATATTTAAATAAACGAATTAAATTATTATATTAGAATTGTTAATAGCGCTTGCAAGGCATTAAAAAAAAAAAATATAATAAGATTAAACTAAAGCAGATTAAAACCTAGGTTTTAAATATTAAAAATATAATTATAGGTATAATGGCTTTTTTTAAATTTAAAAGTAATAAAAAAGCTTTAGTAAACTTATACTTTTAATAATCTACTAGCGGCGATTTACTAGCGCTATTATATTTTTTGCTTTGTTATTAAAGTATACTAGTTATTAATAAGCAAAAGTATAAAACTACTTTAACCTAGTTTTGCTATTATATAAACGCGATAAATTTTAGCTATTAAAGGTAAAAAGTAAAAGAATTAAAGTTAAAAGCTTTTATTTAGCTATATAAAGTATTAGGTGCTAAAAAGGATTAATATAAATATTTGCTTAAGTAAAACTACTGCGATTATTAAAGCGTTTAATATAAAAAAGTTAATATTGTTTAGCCTGCTTATATAACTGCGCGATATTTTAAAAGGCTATATTTAAATTAATAACTAAAATATTTACGATATAACTAAAATAAAGTATATATGCTTTTAAATGTTTTAACTAATTAAAAGCAAAATGCTTTAATAAAAATAATAATTAAAATTATTAGCTTATAAAAAAGCCTAGGCTTTATATTATAAAAGTTTTAATAAACTAGCAATATAATCTGCGAAAATATTATATATAATTAAACTAATATATTATAATAAAAGGTTTAAGACGCGTATATAAAGGCATATATATTTAATAATATTAAAAAACTTTTAGCTAAGTATAATACTTTAATTAATATTAACATGTCGGCGGGCTAAAAACAGCACATTAAGCTAGCTTATATATTATTTAAAAATCTATAAATTCTTTTACTAAATAAATTAATTAGTACTTTTAACGCTAATATTAAATATAAAATAAAATACTTATTATATAAACATTATAATAAATTAACAATATTAATTATTAAATATGTTTTTTTATCTTGCTATATATATAAGTATATTAATATTTTAAATATTAGCTTTAAATATCGCTTTAATATAATAAAAAACGCCGACTATATTTATGTTTTTAATAATAAAATAATTATTAAGCATAGTATTTATTAATAGTTAATATAAAAGCAAAAGATATATGCTAATATATAGTTAAAACTATAATAGTTTTATAAATACTGCGCGGCTAAGGTTTAAGTCTTACTATATTTAATTTAAGTCTTAAACTTTTTTAGCTTTTTTATTACCTTATAAGGTCTTTTAATATATAAGTTTATATATAAACTATAATATATAAATGGTAACGTAAATAAGATAAATTATAACTTTATAGCTATTTTTTATATAAAAATAAATAAATAAAAATTATACTTTTAAAAAAACTAACTTAAAAAAAAGCAGTAAAAGATATAAAAATTAAATTAAATTTAGTTAAGTTTTAAAAATACTTAAGTTTTATTTATAGCTAGCTTTTTTATAAGTAAAGCTATTACAAGGTTATATATATATATAAAAAATCTTAAAGCTTTAAATTTATTGTTAGCTATTTTATGTTTTAATATTTTGCTGTATTTTTTTTAATTATAGTTTTATGCAACACTTACTAGGTATTTACCTAAACCTTTGCTGGCGGAATAATAAATTAATATAGTATATTATTAGAGCTGCTGTTATATACTTTTATATAAGTAAGAAAAGGTAGTATTTAAAAGGTGAGTAAAGCTATATAAACGGGCTAAAAAATATACCTTGGTTAAAAATACTAGCAGTATTTATATAGCCTGCTAACCTATAATTAGTTGTCTTTAGGTAACAGTTTATTTAAAAAAAGCAAATTGCTGTTGTTTTATATTATAGTTAAAGGTAAAAGCTATAAAGTTAGGCTTAAAAAGCATTAAAAGATATAATTAAGCTTTAGTAGTAATATTATTTAATATTGTTTATAAAAAGGCTATATTTTTTTAAGCTAAAAGATTTCCTTAGTTATAAGCTATTAAGTTTTTTAAAAAAACAACTATAACTTTTTAAGCAACTATAAAAAGCTTTATATTTATTTATTATAAAATTAAAATATAAGGCTATTTATTTTATAATGCTATTATAAAAGCACTAGAAGGCTATTATTATATGCTGCGATATAAAATAATATAGCAGATTTTAATAAAGCCTTTAATATTTTAACTAGTTTTAGCCTTTGGTATTAAAACAAGATTTTATATTAGTAAACAATTGTCGGCAACAGCGCTATAACAAGGCTTTAATTAATAATAAATGGATTAATACCGGGTGAGTAAATATATAACTTATGCTTAATATCTCGGTTGCTAACACTAGACTAAATTTTAGCCTACTTAATATAGCTATTTCTGCTAGGTATACTTTATATATTATATATGCTATTTATATTTAGAAATAATCTTTTTAAGCTAATTTTTCTAGTATATAATCTAGGCTAGGCATATATTATAAAGGCCCTTTTAAATCTTTTAGCTATACGTAGAACTAGCAATAATAGTTTTTAAATGCAAAAGATTTAATTGCTTATAATATTTTAGTGGATTATTTAAAATATTATATTTAAAAAATGTTAAAGCTATAATAAATAATTAGCTTTAATAGCTTGGATTTATAATAGGCTAAACTTTAAAAGCTAATAATTATGTAATACTTTTATACTTATATAACCTAAGCTTTTAATAATAAATATATATGCTTAGGCTTAAGTTTTTATAGCTAAACTAATATTTTTTATATTAATATTTACTTAGAAAATATTTATATTTTATTTACTATTAGGCTTAGCGAGGTCAAGGTTATGTTTATAATATATATGCTTTTTTTATAGATTTATTTTAACCTTATAATATTATTAACAATAAAATATAGCTTATTTTATTGCTTTGTTTTAGCTTTAGAAAGTATTTTAGTCGCTAGATTTCTAGGTTAGTATTTAAAAAATAATTCTAGCTTTTGCAATATTTGTTTAACTAATATTAAGCACTATTTTTATAGCTAATAAGTTTAGTAAACTATTTAAGTAGTTTATATACTTTTATTTAAGCTTTTTTAATTACTTTATTATTTATTATAGTTAATTATATTTAGGTTTTTTATAAAACTAAGGTGCTGCTTAATATAAAATAATTTTATTTTTTAAGTTTATTAATATTTTAATTATTTAGCTTTATTAAACTTTAGTAATATTTCTAGCTTTATAATATTTATTAAAGCTAAATTATTTTTTATTTTATTATAATAAGCTATATATAAGCAAATATAATATTAAACGCTTATTTATTAATTATTATATCTTTTAAAACATCTTTTTATTATAATTATATTTTATTTATTATAGCGTAAATATATTTTTATAGCAGCTATTAAGTCCTTTTTTTTTAGCATTTTTATTATTAATTTTAATAACTTAAGCTTATTTAGCTTATTTTTTTTTTTTTTTTTTTGTTTAAACTATTTTTTTAAATTTAAGATAAAAATATTAAGCCTTAAAAAATAAAATATTTTAGCTTTATTTATTAATTACTTGCGTTAATTTTTGCGCATTTTATACTTAATATTAAGCTATAATAAAGCATATTCTGCTATAAATAAGATAATATATAAGCATTTTTAATTAAAGCATACTAAAATTATATAAGAAAAAGATATTTTTGCTTTTATTTAAAATATAAAGAAAAAACAGTATATATTTTTTGCCCTGCCTTTTTAAAAATTATATAAAATAGCTAATATATGCCTTCTTATAAAAATTTCTAAAACTTAAGGTATTAAATCTTTATTTACAAGGGATCTAAGAGGCGTTATATAAAAAATAGCAAATAAAGCGGCAGCAAGCTTATATAAAAAGCGCAAATCTTTTATTACTTTTTTCTTAAAATAATTTAGGCTTTGCTTAAATAATCCGTTTAAAAGATTATAAGCCTGTCTTTAATAAAGCACTAATACTTTTGATTTAGATTTTTTTTAACAAGGTTTACAGCAAAATAAGCTTTAAAATCTAAAAAAAGACTTAACTTTATTACTAAATTAAACAAAATAAAATTTACTTAAGCCTTTTAACAAAAATAATAAAAGCTTTTAATTTATTAAGCAGCCTAAAACCTAGCCTATTAGCTAGAAGTAGTTAGTTGCTAAAGTTAAAAAAATTTACGCCAGGCTAATAATAGTTAAATTAAAATATATTAAAGTTAATAATATTTAATCCTTTTAAAACAATATTATATTTAATAATAAATAATAGCAAGCGCTTATAATATTATATTATACTTTATTATATAAGCATTATAACTTTTTTTTAACGTTGCAGCATTTTTTTGCAGGTTTAGCATTAAAATAATTAGCTTTAAAATATGCGATGCTTGTATAAATATAACAATATAAAATATATAGCTTTTTTAAACTATTATAGCATTATTTATTAAAATTACTTAAACATATATTAATATTTATATACTTAGCTTATTTAATAATAGCTTTTTTATATAAAACTATTTTTACTTTTAAAAATATATAGATTAAATATTTAAGCAATTTAAGAAAATATAAATATAGTTTATATAATTATTTTTTTCTTTTTTTTCTTTTAATGTTTTTTTTTATAAGATAGCAATAAAAGATAAAAATATTAAAAACAAAGAAGTTTAAACGTCGGTTTTTAAATATTAGTACTTAAAGGCGTTAAATAAAGCACTAATAATAAAACACTTTTATTATTATCTTGCTATTTTAGCGCAGCTAAATATACTTTAGCAATTTTTTTTTATATTAAATTATTATATGTTTTTATATTATTTAGCTCGGCTAAAAAATTAATTATAATATTATTTAACCCGATTTTCGGAGTTAATAATTATTAATATAACCGCTTAATTTTTATTAATATAGCATTTGTTAAAACTTATAGTATTTTATTTAGCTATAAATAATTAAATAACTTTTGCTTTATTATAAGTAAGTTCTTAAAAAAATTAAATATTTATATAAGCTAAATAATAAAGCGTTAAATAAAAGTAAGCTATTATATTATTATTGTTAATTGCTGTGCTTTATTATTATATAAAAAAAAAAATAATATTATTATAAAAGCGATTTAAAGTTAAAAAAATAATAAACAAGACATAGGTATAACATTTAAAATTAACAATTTAAAGCTATTAAAAGATTTTAAAAATACTTTTTATTTTGCTATAAAAATATATAAAATTGTTTTTAAACGCTAAAATAACGTTAATATATTACTATATATATATATTATTATAGTTTTTATATTTTACTTTATTTGTTTTTTAAACGCTTTGTAGTATATTAAGTACTTGTTTTTATAAAAGCTGCTTTTATTAATACTTAATAGACTTTTTAAAACCTATAATATCTACGATACCTATAAGCGCATTTATAGCAATAAGTTTTTAAAAAAAAAAAGTAATAATATTTTCTGTTTTATTTTAAAGAACTTTGCTTTTAAAGGCCTTTTTTTTATAAAGAGCTATTACCTTTTTAACTAGTTTACTAACAATAAAATCGACAATAACAAGAAGTACTTTAAAATAGCCTCGATAATAAATATTAAAAAAAAAAAATATTATAGCTAGGCTATAAAATTGCTTAATATAATAAAAAGTTAATATATAATAAAGGCATAAATTAGTTTAATATTTTTAAATATAAAAAAAAGATCAAGAAAATTTCCAAAGACGTAAATATAATAAGTATTTTTAATAACTATAATATTAAGTCGTAAACTTTAAATTCTGCGTTACTTTAAAAAAAAAAAGATAAAATAAATATTAATAAAGCCTTAACAACTTTTATATCGATTATTAATTTATTATATTAAAAAAAAATCTTATTTATTTTACACTTATGCAAACTATAAAAGATTAAGCCGTAATAAATTAAGCTTTAATATATATTTTAATATATTAAATAAAACAACTTATAAATTTATTTATTTTAATATATAAAAAGCAGCGTAATAATATTAAATAATTTAATTTATATTAAGCTTAGTAATTTAGCTTTGCTATCGCTAGTAATTAATCGATAAAAACATTTTGCAACACTATACCCTTAAGGTTAAAAGCAAGAGTTATATTAATAAAGTAAACATATAATTACTAAAGATTTTAATAAACAAGTTTTCTTATAAACTTTTTTTAATATATAGTTATTTACCTTGTTTATAGGTTTAAATGCTTTCTGCGTTAATAAAAGAACTGCTAGATAATCGCCTTGTTAACTTAATTTTTAACTTGCTTAAAATAAATCTACAGCAGTAATTAAACGCCCGACAAGCTTAAAACTGCTATATAGACTTTTTATAAACTAATCTACAGCTTATAAGCTTTATATCGTTAAAATACTCGATTAAATAAATAATTAATCGGTTTTAAACTATTAGGACACTTATTTAATTAAGCTTAATAGATTATTATACCAAGCTTAACTAAATTAACTAATATATTTACTTAAGGCTAAGTTATAAATTTTTTCGCCTAACTTTAAGATTTTTTAAGTTTATATTAAAATCGCTGCTTTTACTACGTTTAATTATTAACTTAAACTTTTAAGTTTATTTTATATAAATAAATAGTCCTTGCCTTTTATTTTTAACAGCAAATAAAATAAAATAAAAAAAGTTATATTTTTTAAGGCAACATAAAAAAAAACTATTAAATGCTGCCTGCAAAAAACAACTAAAAAAAATTAACAGCTGTTACTAAAATAAAAATAAAGCAGCAAAATAAAAACAGCTAGATTTAAATAAATATTAAATAAAAATAGCTATAATATATTATAAGCATTAAAAAAGTATATAGCATTTAAAAGTATTTATAAAATAATAACTGCGCTAATAGCGTAAAAGATATTTTTTTTAATATTAGCAGGCGGCTTAAATAAAAATATAAATAGTTTAAGTTTTTTTAGCTTAATAGCGTAATTTTTAATATATTTCTCTAGGTCTTTTTTTAAGCTAAGGTTTTTTTTTAAAATATTTTCTTTTAAAGCGTCTATGCTTAAAACAAATAATAATAAACCTTATTTAAAAGGTAATTAATTAAAGCTAAAAAAAGCATATAATATTTTTTAAAATAAACACTTTTATTTAGGTCTTATATTTACTATTTAGCAGGCTTAATATAATAAATATATATAGCAGTATTAATATTTTTATTTTTTTAAGTTTAACTAGCTAGCTTTATATTTATTTTATTATTATTTATATAATATTATAATATTATTATCTCTTAAGCTTGCTAAATTAATATATATATTTTAAATATATATTTTATTTATATGCTAGATTTATTTTTAATTATATTTTATACTATTTATATGCTTATGCTTAAATTATAAGATTAGCTAAAAAGGCAAGCAGGTTTAAACGTTTAAAAAAACTATATAAAGCTATAATAAAAAGTTAAAGCTTTTTTGCTTTTAAAAAAAGAAAAGATTTAAAATATAAACAAAATAAAAATAAATCTAGCTATAAGCTAAAAAGATCTTATAAAGCTTGCTATGCTTATTACGCTTTATTATACTTTTTTCGCTAGGCTTAAGCTTATTATATTTTAATATAAGTTATTACTTTTTTAATACTCTTAGCTTTTAACTTTATTATATATACTTTATACCTTATATTTAAAACCTTTTTTTATTTATTAATATTATATAATTATATAACGCTATATTATAAAACTAATAATTTAAATATAGCATAATTAATTTTATTTAAAATAATTATTTAGTTAACTATATAATAATAAATAGCTATTTATATATTATATAGCTATTTTTAGATAATATTTTTATTTATAAGAACTTTTTTTTTTTTTAGCGTAAAACCTTAGCGCAAAACTTTAGCGCAAAACCTTAGCGCAAAACCTTAGCATAAAACTTTAACATAAAAGTTTTTAGCGCAAAAAACCTTAGCGCAAAACCTTAGCATAAAAAACCTTAGCACTAGGCTTTTTTTACTTTTAATTTAATAGTTTAAAAATAATTTAATATAATTTTTTATATTTTTTGCTAAGCTATTATATAATTTAACAACTTTATTAAAAGCGTTTTCTTTTATAAAAAGTATAATTAATTTAATAATATAATTATTATAGCTAAAACTTTTGCTATATAAAATTAGTTTTAAAAGCATTATATTTTTTAATACTTATATAACTATATTAACTTTATTAATATATACTAAAATAAACAAAAGCGATAATTTTGCTAAAATTTAATAATATTTATAATATTGCTTTAAATTATATAGCTATTATGCTTTAACCGGCCGCGCAAATACTTTTTAATATTTGCAATAAGCCGCGTTTTTTATACTTTTATAATTTTTTTACAGCTTAATAAACCTACTTAAGCGCTTTTTTATAATAATAGCCTTAAATGTTTTTATAACCCGTAAAAATTAAATATAAGCAAGTCTAGCAATAAACTTTTTATAATTACCAACGATTATAAAATTTAAATAGCCTAACTTAATAACAATTATAAAATCTAAGCTAATAATTTTAGCAAGCAAAATAGTTAACTTAAGCAAATATAACTAATTTTATAAAATAATTTTAAAATTTTATAATAGTTAGCTAGCTATATTATTTATTAAAAGCTTTTAAGCTAATTTTTTAATTTTTTTAAATATTTTATAAGATTTTAAACCGATTAAAGCGCTATGCTATAATATAATGCTTAGCGTTTTTAATACTTTAGCGCTAACTATACGTAAAACACTTAAGACCTAAAGTTAATTATCACCTGGCTTTATAAATAATATAAAAAAAGTCGGCCGATTTATTATAATAATATTACTGTTTATACTACTTTTTAATATTTATTTAAACTATAAATATAAGATTTAAAAGTTTTAAATTATTTAAATAGTAAATATATATACTTTATAAATAATTATTATATCTAGGAAAATTTACTATTAAAAATAAAAAGTAATAAATAAATAAGCATTTATTAAAGCTAATAGATTATTAAGTGACTTAAAAAGGATATAAAAAAAAAAAACTATTTTTAACTTTAATATTTAACATTTAAGAACTACTTCCAAGCTTATAAATAGTATAAATTATAAAAAAAATATATCTTTTAAATATTATTTTTTAAATATTATCTTTTAAATATTATCCTTTAAATATTATCTTTTAAATATTATTTTTTAAATATTATCTTTTAAATATTATCTCTTAAAAATCTAGACCCGCTAGGTTTATTTTTTAAATAAAACTTATTATAATATTGCCTATTCTTTAAATGCCTAATATACGGCGGCAAAAAAAATTCCCTATATATCTTTAGTTTATTAGCATTTCTTAAAACTATTTATTAAACAATTATTAAACCGAAAAAACTATTTTATAAATATTAATATATAAAAGTAGTTAAATGTTTATATATATAATTTTTTCGCTTAAATCGATCGAACGCCTTAATTTTTATATTTTATTGTTTTTATTTAAATAAATTCTTTTAAATTTAAAAAATAATACTTTTAACTATAGT
The DNA here is from genome assembly GCA_022495085.1 of Xylaria sp. FL1042. Lineage (NCBI taxonomy): Eukaryota > Fungi > Ascomycota > Sordariomycetes > Xylariales > Xylariaceae > Xylaria > Xylaria sp. FL1042. The sequence goes on from MU380310.1 coordinate 38,414, forward strand.
AGGCTATATTAGTTGTCGAAAGCTTTTTGCGCTAAATTTATTAAATTTTTTACGATTTTAAAAAACTGCCTAAAGTAAAGCCGCATAATATATCCACCTAATAATTTTAATATATTTAAGGTTACCAAAAAATTACGACTATAAAGATTAGTTTTAAAGTAGGTGCTTTTTTATAAATATTTATATAATTTTTTTAGCTTTATTTAAAGCAAAAAGCAAAGAAATTAATAAACTTTATATATACGTAAACTAGCGTTTAGTAAATTGTTTATATATATAAACGTCTTTTTTTAAAAAAGAAAATAAAACTATATAATAATAAATGCTGATCGCAATATTTTTATTGTTTTTTTTTATTTTAAAACTAACTTTGCTAGTTTTTCAAGCTTTTTTAATAAGGTTTTTTAAATAATTTATTATTGTTGCTATTTATATAAAGCATAATTTAGCTTTTTATAGTTTATTTATATTGCAGGTTATTAATTTTTTAAAAGCTTAAAAAGCTAGGCTAACTTGCCTGTTATTATAATTAATATTAAAAAGCTAAGAAATATTTTAAAGCAAAACTATATAGTTATTATATAGCTTTTAGCACTTGTTTAGCAAAAAAATATAATTGCTTTAATAGACTATTATTTGCGCAAGCTAGTATAGTTAGTAATAATTTATTTAAGCGCGTTTTTTAGCTTTATAGTTTTTAATATTAAGCAGCAGAAAATTAAAATCTATTACGCTTTTATTTTTAACTAGTTATATAGTTGTTTATAACGCTTTAAAAAGAAATTACCAAGTCGAAAAGTTTTATAGTTAATAGCTTTTAATATTTTCGATATTATAAAGTAGTTTTTTAAATATAAGTTATAATTAAGTTAAAGCGACTATAACCGATATTATTTAAGTACTTATATAACGCTAGGTATATATTAAGCGGCGCAACTAGTTTTTTGCTTTTAGTGTTTTAATTTTTAGCTTTTAATGGCTTATATTTTGCTTGTAAAAGCTACTAATTAAAACATATTATAAAGATCGCAAAGCTTAAAGCTAATATTAATAAATTAAATATAAATAAAAATAATTTTTAACCTTAAATTTTTTAAATTTAAATTAACTTTATTTTAACTAAAACGTTAGATTTTTATAAATATAATAGATTTTATTAATAGACCGGCTAATTAATTTTTAAATATTAACGCTTTTTGCAACTAAAAAAGCTAGGTTTTTAGCAGTTAAACTATTTGCTAACCGCTGCTGCCGGTTATAATATAAAAATGCTAAAAAAAAATATTATAAACTTTTTTTTTAGCTTTTATAATATTAAAAAATTAATCTTTAGTCTTATAAAAGTTTTAACAGCAGCTTAAGCTTATAAATATTTAGTTTTAATTAATTTTATAAATATATTTTATAGTTTTATTTATAAAAGGCTTATTATACGCTTAGCTAGACTAAACTTACGCTTTAAATCGGCTGTTTAAGAAAAGATTATTAGAAAATCTTTAACCTTTTGCTATATTATTAGATTTTTAGCGTAGTACTTGCTTTTTATAAAGGTTTTAGCTGTCGCGAATGCTTAAAAAGCTAGTTTAAATTTTTGTTTTAATATTTAGCACTTATAAGATGCTGCTGTTTATTTAATTAGCTGTTTAGCTGATTTTTTATTAATATTTTTATCTGCATATAAAATAAAATATATTTTAAAAACAAAAAAAGAAAATAAAAAAATAAAACAATAGTATATATATTTATCGCAAGTTTAAATAGCTTAATTATATATGTTTTTTTAATTACAAGAACTTTATTTTTATAATTAAAGCATTTTTAATAGCTACTAGCAGCTATATTTTTTTTAATATATATTTTAATATATAACTATTGTTTATATATTTATTAAGTTTAACTTAATAAACTAAAAAAAAATATAGCATATAAAGTAATAATATTAGCGCTAATATTTAAAGTGGCATAAAAGCAGACAATATTAAAATATTAATAAATATCGAGTTAATTATAAGACCGTTAATCTTAAAATTAAAAAATATTTAAAGTTAAAAATATAAGGTAATATAAAAGGCTAAAAAAGCTATTATAAAGTTTTAAGGCTTTTTTACCTATAACTTTTACAAGCGACCCTTTATAACAAAGCTTATATAATTAATTAAATATAATTTATATTTATATTAAATACTTAATAATTTATTTTAAAAAATAAAATAGCTTTGCTATTTATATTTTATAAAATTTAAAAAAAATAAAATTATTTATACGCTAGGCTTTTGCTGCTAATTTATTTATAAGCTTTATAAGTTTAAATAATTATTAGCTTAATTTTTTATAAACTTAAAATTAGCTGCTATAAATAAAACTAAACTAATATATTATAACTTAAAAAAAAATATATTATAGCATTAAATATTAATATAAATAAAAGTAGCTGCAAATTATTTAATATATAATAAAAAGGTTAACCTTGTTTATTTTAAAACTATAATATTTTATTATAAACTAGATTTTGCTTTATATAATTGTTTTATATTTAAATAATTTTAATAATAGCATATATTTTAGCATAGTTTATTTTTAAACCGACTTATTAGCAACTTTGCTTTATTATTTGCTATATAAATAACTAACTAGGTTTAATTATTTATAATATAAGAAATTTTTTTTTTATTGCTTTGCTTAGTTATTTAACTAAATATATAAAAGATTATATATAAGCTCTTATATAATAATAAATGCTTATGCTTATTATAGCTATTTTTTTATATAATTATAAGCCTTAATTTTTTAGTAGTAAAAATAAGCTAAATAAGTATAGTTTTTATTTAAGCTATCTTAGTATAGCATATATTAATAGCTGCGTTTACTTGATTTTATTATTTATATATTTATAATTAACTTTTAAAGTTTTAAAACTTTAAAAAATATTAATTTTATTAAATAAAATAATTATTAATAAGTTAAATAATATATATTTTATTATAACTTTTATTATTTTTAAAAATATTTAATATTTAAGCAGCTTTAATATTAAGCTAAATAATATTTTTTTTTTATTATTATATTTTATTAATTAGTACTGCTAGCTTTAAATATAAAAGTTCTTTTATTTTAACTAATAATATTAGTTTAAAAAGTATTATAAAAGGTTTTATATTAATCTTGTTGTGCTAAAATTAATTTAAAGCCCGACTAGAACTAACGCAAATATTTTAAATCTAAAGGCATTATTAAAAGCATACTAAGTCCTGCCTGCGCGCAAACAAGACTTAAGCTGCTAATATTTATTCTTATATTTTTAAAATAAGTCTTTTAGCGTAAAATTTTTATTTACAAGGCTGCGTAAGCAATATTATATTTAAATTTAATTTTTATATTTATTAAAAATTATATAAAAAAGCATATAAAAACTATTCCTTAATTTATTTATAATTTATATTATTTATATTATAAATTATATTATATAGTTTAAAATAAAGCAATAATATAAAGGTAATTTTTATTTAGCTTTAAATTTTTTAATTATTTTATATTAGCTTTAATATTTTTAGCTATTTTATAATATAATATTTTATAGCAAAATTAAGCTTTAAAATATTAGTAGTTTTTATATAATAGTTTATATAAATAATAATTAAGCGATTATTTTTATAGCAATAACTAATTTTAATTATTTTTACATTTTTAAAAAACAAAATATATGCTTATATATATAAAATATTATTTATTTAGTTAAAATCTATTATATATATATATACTTTTTATATCGCTGCTTATTATATTAGTAAAACTTTAAAATCTTATATAATTTTTATATTAATATAAATAACGTTTATATTATATTAAGTTATAAGATATTCTTTTGCTTTAATATCTTGCTATATATTTTATTAATTATTAAAAAGATCTTTAGCTATATAAGCTAAAACTATTTAAGTTAAAAGCTAACCAGGTGCTATAATATTGCTTACTAACTTTATTTTTTTTTTTTGGCCTGCTTGCTATATTATAATAACCTATTAAAAAATTAATATCGGTTATATAGCTGCTTTATGGAAATATTTACAAAAGTGCGAAAAAAACTAGTATATTGCTTTAAAAATAATAATATTAATAAATAAAATTAAAAACAAAAAAAGCTTAAAGTTATAAAATATAAGGTTTAAAAGCATATAAATAAACCTATATAATCCTTTAAAATACGCAACTTTTAAGTTGTTTTTTTATAAAAATAAAAAGATCTTATAAAATATTTGCAAAATATATTTTTAATAAATTAAATTACTTTTTTTATGCTAAACTATTAAAATATATATAATTTTATTTATTAAAAAATATTTTTATTTAAATAAAAATTATTATATAAGTTTTTATAAAACTATAAATATTATTTAATTTAATTTTTATTATTAAGCACTTAACCTTTTTTAATATAAGATTTTAGTTTTATATATTATAAATGCTTATATTAAATATATAAAAATATTAACATTATAATTAAAGACTTGTAAAAGCGTTTAATAAAAATATGCTTTTTTAAATAAATAAAGTAAAAATATAAGTTTTAGCGTTAAAAGAACTTTTATTAATAATATTTAAAAGTATATAAAATAAATAAAACATATAGCCTTAAATTAATATTTAATATTATATAAGACTTAAATAAATAGCTATAAACTATATAAACGTATTAAAAAAAAGTGGCGCAAGGTTAAAAAATTTAAAAATAATATTAATCGATTACAAGGCTATTTATTTTAATTAATATATTAATAAAAAACATATTTTAACTTTAACTTTATTAACGGCGGCAATAATGCTAATCTAAAGTGCTAAACTTTTAAGATTATAACTTTAAATATAATTATTTTATTTTTAAACCTTAGTTTTATTATTAATTTAATAAGATTATACCGTATAAGTTTTAATTAGGGTGCTATAGTTATATTTATAGCTAAAAGGCAAAAAGGTGGCTAAATAAAGAAAAAAAAAATAGGTAGAAAATAAGGTGGATAGTATATATAATATAATATTTAGGTAGCAGACCGGGCGGAGCTATTTAATAAAGTAATATCCTGTTTTTTAGCGCTCGATAATTGCTTATTACTATTTGCATATAAACTTTTAGCAGAATAAAAAAAATAGCCTAGGTATATATTATTTATTATAGCAAATAAAAGCTTAATATGTTAAAAGAGCTTTGATTTTTTTTTTTTTTTTAATTTTGTTTATATAATTTATAGGCTTGCAGCTAAACCTGCTAGTATATATTCTGCGTTTAAATTTTTATAAGCCTGGCCGATCAGCATTTTTTGCGATAACTAAAATAATGCTAGCTTTATTAAGTAAAGCAAGGCTTTATATTTATAAAAACTATTTTATACGCTAATAAAAAACTAAATTGCTTAGCTTTTTTGCCTTTAAAATGCAGCTATTATAACGCGACAACGCTAATAATTATAGCTTTACTTTAAACTTTGCTTTTAATAATATTTCTTTTTACGCGATTTTTTCTTATATATAAAAACTAAACAAGATAGTTTTTATAAACTTAGCGAAAATATAAAATAACTAGCAATAAAAAGCTAGCTATAATAAAATTAAGTTTTATGTTAAACAAGCAAGATAATATAAATTGCAATATTTTTAAGTTAATATTTATTATATTAATAAGTTAAATAATATCGAGCTTTAAACTACGATTAATAATATATTTTAATAGTATCGCTATATAAAAATATATTATGTTTATTTTTTTAATATTTTAAATATTGCAGCAGCTAATATATAAAACAGCGCAACATTTTAAAAAATAGCTTTTTAAAATAATAAATAGTTTACTTGTAAATAAATATTTTAAAAGCTTGTCGCTTTAGTTATAATAAAGTTTTATTTTAAAGAAAAAATATAGCTAGATAATAAATAGTCTTTAAAGCTTTAATTATATAATATTATAGGTATTTTTGCTAGTATTTTCTGCAGTATTTTTTTATTTAATTTTTTTATTGCGAAACAAGAGGCATAAGCTTGCAATTATTAAATAAAATATAAAAAGAATATAGCTTATTTACTGCTAGGCATATTTAATATATATATGCTGCTTATATATAGTAAAAGGTAGTAAAATATTTAAAAGCGGCTGCGAGAAAAGGTTTAAAAGGTTATTAAAAATAAGGTTTGTTTTAAAGCTTTAAAATATTATTATTGCCTTTTTGCAGGCGTTGCGCTAGGGCAGATTTAGCGCATCTATTAATTTTTTAGCAAATATGCTTTGCAGATGCCTTTTTAATCGTTTTTTATTTTTTTGCGGCGGCTTTTTTACTACTTTTTAGTATATATTTTTTAAATGCTGCAGTTTATTTTAAAAAACTTATATTATTTTTTAAAAATTTTTGCGCTTAGTTTTAAGTATAGTAAACTTTAAAGGTTTTTAGTTATTATATTAAGATTTAATATTATTTAACTTATATATTTATTATATGCTAAAAATTTAAAAACATATAGTTTTCGGTAAGATATTTTATTATGAAATTTTTATTTTATATAGCTAATAGATTAATAAAGAAAAACAAGAAGTATATTTAATCTAGAGATTATATATTATTAAAGCTTTATTTAATGAGAAATATTTAGTAAAAAAAAAAGCAGCTTGTTTTAAAAATTAATATATTAAAAGTAAGGTAGCTAGTAAAATTATTTAAAATTTATTTTTTTAAGTAGATTTTAACCTTTTTATAATATATTTAAATTTAATAAACTAGTATTAATTAAACAGTAAAAGTTAAGATTAGCTAGAATTAAGCACGCATAGTAAGATTTTTTATTTTTTTATAAGGAACTTTATTTAAGTAATTAAAGCTACAGCTTTTTTGCTTAAACTTTTTTGCTCGCTAATATTTTTAAAGCTATTTTTTTTTATTAAGTTGGCCTAAAGGCATAATTATTAATATATTTTTTTAAGTTTATTTTTAAAATAAAGAAAAAGTTTTTAATAATAAATAGTATTAAATTAATATAATAAATTTATATATTTTTATTAAATTATTAATATTTAATTATATATTATAATATGCTTGCTTTATTAATCGCTTGTTATAAAGTCTTTTGCTATTTATTAAATAAGCAAAAAATAAATAGTTTTTTAAAAAAATATTAGCAGCTATATATTTATAAGGTTTAAAGTTATACTAGCTAGTTTTATTATTAGTAAAAAAAAGTGAGAATTTTTTAAAGAGTTATATTTATAATAATAATAATAACGCTAAACTAAAATATAAATATTATAGTTAAACTTTTAATATATTTTATTATATTTTAATATATAATTTTTAATTACTTTTAAAAAGTTCTTATTTAATTTATTTTAATGCTTTTAGTTTTTTATTTTAAAGTTATATTATTAATTAATAAATTATAAAATAAATATTAAAAATATATAATAGCTAAGAATTTTTATATAAGTAAATATATTATTGTTATTATTTTAATATATAATTTAAAAATGCTTTTTTTTAGTTTTTAAGCATGCAAAAATAAAAATAAATTAAGTGTTTTTTAATAACTAGTTATAAGGTGTAGTTAATTAAATAAATAATTTAATAGTATAAGATTAATAACTAAGAAATTAAATAAAAGAATAACTAGTTATAAAGGAGATATTAGTAAATATATATAAAACTATCTCTTTTTTATAATTAATAAATAGTTAAATCGAGAGGCTATTTAAAAATATTTAAATAGCCTTTTAATTTTAAGGTTATATAACTCGCTATTTAGTTTTAGCTTTTTAAGCTTTTTTACCTTTATATTTTTTCTTTTATATTAAGTCCTTTTAATAAGTCGTAAATTTATTAGTTTTTAAATAATATACTTTTAACTTTTAGCGCAGGTACTTGAATTATTTCTAGCTTAATTATATATTAAAATAATTTATAATATAACTTTTATAAAAAGACTATAAAAAATAAAAAAAATATATAAGATAAGTTTATATAGCTAAAATATTTAAATTTACTATTAAGCCTTGGTTTAAAGCTATAGCATTTGCTAATTATTTTATATTTTTTAAATAATTAGTAATTATCTGCGGTATAAAAAATAATGCTAATATATAAGAGCTAGGGAAAAAAGTAACTAGATTTAACTAATAAGCTGCTTAATTTGTTTATTTGCAGCAGCTAGATTAAAATAAGCTTAAAGCAGCTTATTATATATAAAAGTCTATATATTTTGCTAGAAAATATAGCATATATTTAATTATATAAGTAATAACTTAGTGGTGTTATAAAGCTTAACCTTATATTTAAAAAGAGTTTTTTATAAAAAAGCATTTTAATTTATAATAAAACTTATAATTAAAATAATTTAAAATAATAAGTTATATATTTTATATTTTAAAAAAAATTAATATATAAAAGTTACTACTATATAAAAGCTTTATAAAAACTAATAAACTTAAATAATAATAGTAGCTACTATTTAAGTTATTATAACTGTTTTAATTATAGCGCTTATTACTGCAGCTATTAAAAGTGTTATTATTGCTATTAATAATATTAATAATTAAAGCTTAGTATTAGCTGTTAGCTTATTTTATATTATTTTTATTTTATTATTATATTTAGTTTATATACTAGCGGTTATTTAAGATTATTTTTTAAAAGATCTTATAGTTAAAATATAACTAGTTAATATTATTAAATATACTTTTATAAAATTACCGGCGTTTATTATTATTGTCGATATAATTATAATAAAAGTTAGCATAAAGCAACTAACCAAGCTTATTTAATTAAATTAAATAAAGTCTAGTTTATTAATATTATTAAATATGTTTATAATATTATAGGTTATTATTAATAATTTTATATATTTTTTGCTATGCTGTTAATAATAAAAAAAAATATTAATTAAAAAGCGGTATTATTAAAAAATATAAGCTTTATTATTAAGCGCTTTAATAAAAATAAAAAAACTAGTTATTTATATGCTAAAATAAAATAAGCGGTTAAATAAAAATAAAACAGGCAGAAAATTTATATTAGTAAATTTTAGCGTTGCTTTGCATGCGTTTTTTAGTAGATTATTAATTTTAAGAATATTTATAGTTAAGCAAGGTATTATATTATATAAAAAGTTATGCTTATTTTGCTTTTACTTTAGAGCTTATAATTATTTTAAAAAAAGGTAGGTTAATATAAATTAAAAATAATAAAATTTTAGCAAGAGCTAAACTTTTAAAAATAAATAAAGTGCGTATTTTTAAGACTTGACTTTATTTAATTTATAGTTTAAGCGCTAAGGCGTAAAGAGATAATTATTTTTTATAATATATTAATAGCAATACGTTTAGTTTTATTATTAGTTTTTTAGTTCTAGTCGCTTTATATTTTATTTTTAAAACTTTAAACTTTATTTTTTAACTTTTAAAATAATTTTTGTTTTTAAATAAATATAAAATATATAAGTTTAAAAAAAATATACCACCGTTTTTAATTATTTTATATTTACTTATATTTAAAAAAATATAATGCTTAAGTTAAAGTTTATTATAAATTTTAAAGACGATATTTTTGCTAATTAGCAATATATTATATTAAAATATGCTATTTTTAAGCCAGTAAAATCGTTAGCTTTTATAAAAAGCTGCGGAAACTATAAAAAATAAGCTGCTTATATTATTATTATATAGTTTTATAAACTAATATAATTAGATTGCTTTTATAAATTTTTTTTAAGCTTAAATATATTAAAAAAAAGCTAGCAAAAAATAAAACTTTTAAAAATTAATTTAATAAGCTTGACTTAAAGTTAGCTAAAAATAATAGGCTAGAAATAATTAAAAAAGATTTAAAAAAAATAAAAGATTTAATAGTATTTTTTACAATTAATCTTAAAATATTTTCTGTTAATATAACTTTTTAGCTTAAAAAAATCGATATATATTAAAAAAACTAAATAAAGATTATAAGATTAATATATAATTTTAATAAAGTTTAAACTAATATAAACGCTTTGTTATATTTTTTTATTATTTTATTAAGATTATAATATTGTTTAAGCTTTAAGTTTATATTTTATAAACTATAAATTTTTTATTATAAAAAGGTAGCTTAAAGTTATTTATATTTTTTTTAAATAAGTATTATATATTTAAGGCTTTATTAACTTATATATTATTTACTAGTAAAAAAATAAAAATTATAAAAAAAAAACTAATTATAAGAAAACTTTTTTATAATATAAAATTATTTATATTTTTTAAACGAATAATTTTATAATAAGTTATTTATATTAATTTATATTGCTGCGCTTTTATAATGTTTTTATTTATTAGAACTTAATAATAAAAAAAACTCTTAAATTTTTGCGCAGTTTAAAATTAAGTGCAAATAGCAGCGGACTAAAAAAACCTTTTACTGTTGCTAAACTAAAATAATAAAAGTTTTATAAAAATAAAAAAGGCGTTTTTTATTAAAATATATATTTAACTTTTAAAAGATAAAAACAAGCAACTTAAATTATAAAACTAAAAGCTGTTTTAAGAAGTAAAAGCGCTTATAATATAAATTTAAATAAAGAAAAAAAATAAAAAGTTATTTATAAAAAATATTTAAAAATATAACTAAAAGTTAAAACAGCGTGATAATATTATATTTAATATAGCTAATATTATTATATAAGAATTTTAATATTATAAAGAGATCTTTAAGTCTGCAAAAAAAAAGAAAAAAAAGATAACTATTAGCTATAGTTATTTTAAAAGCGCTTTATTAATTTAGCAAAGCGATTAAAAATAGCTTTTTAATTAAAAGTATTAAGTGCTTATTTAACTATTTAACCTAAAATTTATTTAGTTATAAAAAAAAAGAAACTTATAAAAATAGTAATTATAGTTTAATATATTTATTATTTGTTAAGTTTTTAGCGCTATTAATACGCTAGTTAAAAGCGTGCTTGTTTTTTTTTATTATATTAATTATTTTGCATTAATATTTAAAGCTATTATAAACAGAAAAAAAAGTGTTTTAAAATAGCATTTTTTTAATTAAAGGTTAGCTAGCAAGATAAAGCTAGTTAAAAGCTTTAATAATATTAGCTAAAGTATAATATTTAATATATTATAATATATTAGGTTTAGCTTAAGCTTTTTATAAATTAAGTTATAGTTTTATATTTATATGCGAGCGTATTATTAAATTATTTTTTTTATTAATAAAAAAAGCTATAAGGTTATAATTAATATTATAGCTATATTAATAAACACTTTTTTTTAAAGCAGTAGCTATTATAAGGCTTAGTTTATACTACTATCTTTTTTTCTGCTATTATATATTAAGTTGCTGCTATATATTAAAAAGAATTTCTAGCTGCTTGTTTTATTTAATTAATTTATATAAAATAAAAGCTAAAATCTTGGGATTTTTTTAGTATAAACTATAAAAAATACTTTAGCTGTTAATAAAAAGGTTTAAAAGATATTATAACTTATTAAATTTAATATTAGACCGTAATAATTAAAAAGGCTAAAAAAAATATATTAAAGATTATAGCTTTATTAATATTTTTATTAACTAAATCTCTTGTTAATTAATATTATTTTTAGTTAACTTTTATTAAAATTAAGCTTTTTAGTTAAATAAAACTTTTTAAACTTTTTTTTAATTTATTACTTATAGTTAAAAAGTAATATATATTTATATTTTATATTATTTTATAAAAAATTAATAATATAAAAAAAAGGGATAAAAGCGTTATTAAAAGTAGCTTGCTATTATTTTTAAATAATTAATGCATAAGTTTTAATTATATAGTATTTACTATACGTAAAATTTTTAATATTTGCTTATAAACGGTAAACTAGTAATTTTGCTTTTAATTTTGATTTTTTAGCGCTTAAGCTGCTGCTAATATAATTTAAAACAAGTTTTGCAGCTAAATATTTATTAAAGCTGGTTGTATTAAATTGCTAACTTTTAGTATAAGAAATAAATATGTTTTAAAAGTTAAATCGGCGATAAGTTATATAGTTAGCGTTAAGCTTAGCTTTTGCGATAATTTTATAAGGAGTAGAAAATAATAACTTTTTTAGGTTAAACGTGAGATAAGCAGGTAAGCGTTATTATTATTACTATTATTTAATTTAAATTAAATAAGACTAGCTTTATATAATTAGAAAGCTTTTAAAATATTAAGGTTTAATAAGGCTAAGCGGCTATTTTTATAAGGCAGGTTTTAAAGCAGTTTAAAATATAAGCAAATAATATTTTATTAAATAAATAATATAGTAAGGTAATTTTATATAAAAGCATTTTTTATAAAACTAGGTAAAAATAAATAAAAATAAATATAATAAAAAGACCTTATAAATAAAGATCTTTAGCGCTTATTAAAATGTTTTTTTTAGTAATTAATTATTATAAGCATAGTGTTTATTATTTTATTTTTAATAAAAAGCTTTTATAGTTTTTTAATATTTAGCGTTTAAAAGCTAAAGATTTATATATGCTATAAAAACTAATAAACAGCGCTGTTTTTATAGCTTGCTGCTATAAAGCTTATACTTTGCTTATAACATGGACTAAATATTAATAAGTTTAAATAGTTTTTAATAGCTGCTATAAAAAGCTTTTAATATATAAATTAAAAATTAAGCTAGGTTATAATTTTTTTAAATCGATTATTTTAATATTTTATATAGCGTTTAATAAAGCATTTTTAAATTTTTTTTAGCATATAAAATATAAACTTATTTTTTAATAGTTTGTTTAAAATGTTTAATTTAATTATTTTTAAGCTAATGCTTATATATTTTATATTTTTATAAAATATTTTAAAAGTAAAGATTATTTTTTTTAAACTTAATATATAGTTTTTAATTTGTTTTTATATTTTTTATTATTAGATACGATTAAATAAAACTTGCTGTTATATATATTTTTATAGCTTTTTATAATCTTTTTAGCTTGTTAACGGCGCGCGTAGTTATAAAGTTTAAACTGTTTTAATATTTATAGCGGCTTTGATTTTATAGTCGCTTAATGTAATTTAAACAAAAATATTATAAATATATTATAGGTAATAAGTTATTATATTAAAGCTGTGGCTTAATAAATAGTTTTTAATATTGCTAAGTTTAAACTTGTTTTAAAGTTTAAAAAATTTGCTAAGTTAATCTAGCTTATTAATAATATTTAATTTTTTTAATAGCTTATTTAAAGCTTTTTGCTTATATTTAAATAACTTTAACTTTTATTTTTTTTTATATTTAATATTATTTAATTTTTAGTATTAATAAATTTTTAAATATATGTTTTTATTTAAAAAAGGTGTTTTATAATAATATTGTTTTACTTGTTTTTAAAGTAGTATAATAGCGTTATTACTTTTAAATATATAAAATATTTATATAGTTTATTAAAACTTTAGTTTATATGCTTTAAGCGCTGTTTTATATTATTATTTGCTATAAAAACACTATATTTTTTATAACGCCTATAGTTTAGCATAAAGTGGCACGCTTTAAAATAAAGCTTTAAGTAATATATTAAAACTTATTAATATATTGTTTAACTTGTTTGGCAAGACTTTAATTTAAATTTAATTTATGTTTAATATAAAACTATAGTTAATATAAAATATTAGTAGCAATCGCTTTATTGCTATATTAAGCCTGTTTTTATATAAGTTAGTTGCAAGATTTTTTAATTATAGCTAGCTTTTATTAATAAAAAACTTTTTTATTATATATTATATAATTATTATAGTTTTTAAAATTATATTAATATTTAAATAAATAAATAAATAAATATATATATATATAGCTTTTTTTTTTTTTTTATATATTAACGCAACTTTAATAGTATATTTTTTTAAAATAAGCTTTTTTTTTTTAGATTTAAGTTTTAACTTTTATTTTTTATAATTATAAGCGTGCGGATTATTATTTTAGCAAAAGACAAAAACTAGATAAAATAAAATAAAATAATAGCAATATATAATAATTATGCAGGTATTAGTATATTTTAAAATAAATTACTTTATAATTTTATAATATTTATATAAAAGTATTATAAATAAGTAAATATTGTTTTAGTTATAATATAAATAAGTATATATAAAGGTATGCTTTTATATAGCTAATAAATAAGCAAATTATATTAAGCTAAGAAAGCATAAAAAGCTAAAGGAGTTATAAGGCTATTTAAAGGCTATATTTTATTGCTAGCGCATAAAGATATTTTTATTTAATTATTATTATACTGCTGTTTTATTTTTTAAAGCTTTGCAAAAGTTTTTTTATATAGCTAATATTAATAATAAGAGCTGGAATAATAAAGCTTTGCTTGTTATATAATATTTTGCTGCGCAAGTTGGTTAAGTTTAATATAGCTAAAATAAATATTTGGCGATAAAAAAGGGATGCAAAAGGTTAGTAAATTGCTTAGGGCAGGGAATTAATAAGGAGGCATTAATATATTTAGGTATGCAAAATGTAAACATAAAGTATTTATTATTTTTATTAGTGTAGTATTAAAAAAAGGTTTTATTATGCTTAATAGGTTTGCACCTTTTAAAGTTTAATTTTAAGCTATGCTATAAAAGCAAGTTTTGCTATTTTTACTAAAAGGAAAATAAAGCTTTAAATAGATTTTAGCTACTTATAAAAATAAAGCTAAATAAAACGATTAGCTTTTTTTAAGGGGGGGGGGGGGGGGGGGGGGGGGGGGGTTTAATTTTTTATTAAATAAATTTTTTTTTTTTTTTTTTTTTTTTTTTGTTTTTTAAAAAAAAAAAAAAAATTTTATTTTTTTTTTATTAA